>CAKAOI010049217.1:0-64734 GCA_916701655.1 Sebastiscus albofasciatus
TCCACCTATTTCTGCTGCTTCCACTCATCTCCCCTTTTCCTCCTGACTCAGGACTTTTAGTACTGGGCCCATACGGAGTTACTAATAGAAACAGACTATATTTTTTTCAGAATGGGCTCCAGTCGGCTACTTTAGAGTTGAGTGGCCCGGGAGGTATACCTCACACATTAGCCCATCGTCCTCCTGCCATTCGTTACCACTGACAGGACCCTATGTCGGTGAATTACAGCTAATACACCTGAGGAGTGCTCTCATTTAAATAGCAGCTGCTAAAGAGGTTTTCGGCCTATTAAGCTCATTGAGGGTTAAAGCGCCTCTGCTCGAATGGTGTCGAGCAGTTTGTGTACTCAGCCATCACTTCAATTACAAAACAAAAACTAGAAATTGTTCCTGAAGTAACAGAAACAAATGCTTTGAAATGTAAGGTTGCTTTCTATATGTAGTTTTTGTTTGTTTGGGCAGGACCAAAGAAAAACAAATACATTGACGCCTTTTTAGTTCTGAAACATTGCAGATATGAAAATGATCAGTGTATGGAGATAAGATTATGTCAAGTGCAGAGACCTTTTTCAGGCATTTGCATAACCCAGAAGTGGTTGCCATGGTGTAACTGCTCCTGGTACAGACTAAAACTTGAATTAATAAGAGATTAAAGAATTAATACATTGGAGCTTTCTATGATTATAAGAGTAGGCTACTTGAAATAGAATACAAAGCAACTCCTCATGTCCTTGCTGATGGTGGAGATAGTTTGGTAAAACCTTCCTATTCAGAGATATTGTACAGTGAAGTGTTCTATAGCATTGAATATTACTTCATCTTGTGTTGTGAGTGGTTGTCCTCCTGATCCTTGTACTAACAGTGCCATATCTTAATCTCTAAATATCTCAACATCTATTAGAAGTGGAATTTTGTACAAACATGTATGTCCACAGACAATTGGCGCAGATATGGCTAAATACAAAAGCTAATAGCATGTCTGTGGACTGTTACATATTACATATTCGCATGGGACTTGTATTACCTGGGGACTTCTGGTAATTTTTAATTATTTGTGAAGGTCGTCTGTGATTTAAGTCCAGTAACAATCTGCCATATCCATAATTTGTCAAGTAAGAATTCCACTGCAAATTATATACCATATTTCTCCAAACACAGATGTCGTGATGATATTAGTCTAATGTGAATCAGCATCTCGGTGATTTAGGGTGGTATGTTTTTTTTTCTTTGCAAGTTTTTTTTTTTGTTGTCTCTGCTCCTTTTTTCTGCCACTTTCCCGGTCGTGGCCAATTCTAAATGAATGTTTTGATGGCATTTTGGGTGCAAATTCAATCATCTCGCTATGCAACATGAGAACATTCGCATGGGCACCGGAGCAAGTGGTCTTTGTGACTATTATATAAACACAAATAGGCCTATATGATAATATTATATAGTATGATATTTGTTTTACTATAAGCGGATGTGATGCCTTGACATCATATCCGGGGGATGATATCAGTAAATTCAAGTAAAATACAGACTTTGCTTATCCCTTGCGAATGTGTCACTAGTCCCGTGTCAATAGGGTATAGTCTTGTTTTCCAATAAATGGTAAAGGGCTACATTGATATTGACAACATTATACACATCCAAAAGTGTTTTCTTTTATTGATAAACCACAATTACACTGTTTTGTACAAAGGTTGACAAATATTGCTCAAACAATAATGTAAAATATAGACAATAATCTATATTCTCCCTCTATTATATAGTCATTTGCTCCAAAAATGTTTTAGAAATGAAACTGGCTGATTACACTCATTCCATTATGCAAGATCACTTTCCACAGCAAACTACGGTAAATGGGAAAATACCAGTGATTACATAAGTGAATACAGCACAGCATGAATTCCTCTAGCAGAGCTGGTAAATCTTTTATAACATCTACAGTGAACCTGATGTGCGACCGGTCACTTTGAATGTGCGCCCCCGAAGGGACGTGAATTGCTAGTGTGTTTATCCCCAAGGGAGGCAATGCAGTGATCCCCGAGAGAATCCGACAGTGCAAATCTGCTAGGGGTCGTGGGAAAGAGAGGTAGAAAGTTAATGCAGAAAAATAAGAAGAAGAAGGGAAAAACCACAACAGTCAAGGAAATGATCTGCCTTTCCTTACCTACGTCGTCGCCCTTGTAACCAGTATAGATGAATACACCAATAAGGGATAATAGCTTTTACCTGGGTTCACCTTATCACTGTTGAATATCCCTAATCTTCACTGTATATACTGTAAATAAAATGCAGAACAATGTGACAGAGAAAAAAAAAAAGAGAATCACTGAGCGAAGCAGAACTCAAGTGAATATGTGACAGGTAGAGTTACGCCATGACGCAAGAGTCATTCCCAGAGGAACATTCCTAGCTCTATTTCACCGCTGATGCCTTGTCACTCCAAAGCCACCATATGTTATCTACTCCCCACTGATCTCTTAAATGCTCTTCTGGAATGTATGATATCGTCATAGCCAATTGCATACGCTTTTACTTGTTTAATCCCCCTTAATAATGAATACAGGTACATGCAGTATTTTTTCAAGTATCAGGCTAGAGTGCGCCTGTTCATCCCCAAAAAAAGTAAATGAAAATGCTATTCGGCTGTCTGCGATGTAATATGTAGTGCATTTTAACTGACAGCCGCTGGATAAGAGCTTAGACCTTTGCTACGGCCTCCAAATTCTGCTCTCGGTAAAGGCTCTGCAGTACCGTACTGATGTAGGGACGGCAGATGGACCGGTCAGATGGGCTTGCGAGCCCGTAAACCCGCTTTAAGGTAGTTTTCATTGACAATTGGATGAATTGGTTGGTAAACCCATCTGAACTCAATTTACTCATGTTTCAAAGCTGTCGTATAAATCATATATTCATGGAGCGCTACGGTTATGGGTTGTTTCATATTCTTGACTTGGCCAGAAACAAAAGAATTCCTCAGTTTTTTACCCCGGGATATACTGCTGCCTGTAAATGAATACCATCCCTGGATGGAAAATATAACAATAAAATGAACAAATCACATGGTGTCTCAGAGTGGAGCCTCTATTAAATCATAGAGTGAAATAGCTTCTCGTGATATATTATCAGTGAATACATTAGTTTACTCTGAAATCTCGGCCTTTTGTCGGATCTTTGTGCGGCTGTCTAGTTTTTGCTCTGGTTGAAAGAAAAATGGTTGAAAGACGTGTTTTTCATTTGAATTTTTGTGTGTCTGAAAATGATCAGCTCGCATAAAGCATTCATAAGCCCCCTAGTTGGTAATTTACCCACTGAGGCCAGAGCGAACCCTTTCTCATAAAAGCTATAATTGCATGGTGTACAGGCAGCTGTAGAGGACTGACACCTTTTTTCACCACTGGTTATGGCAAATGGAACTGTGGTATCATAGTGCAAGTGTGTGAATGAGATTATATCTAATAAGTCAAATGCAATGCTATCACTTGATCCCAGTCAGCAACGATTGCCTCCAGTAAACCCTTTCTTTCTCTTTCTTTTCTTGTTTCCCCAGTCTATAACCGTTGCACAGCGTGACTCGGAGAATGAACAACTGGCAGGGAGCTAAAACTCCCCGAGGACCCAAGATGTCAGCCCGATAGAGCCAAGATGGAGTAAGCCTTTGTTCTTCACATCAGGCTCCACTTCATCAAGTCCTTCCTGAAACTCATGATTGCCCTCCGGACCATTAGATGGTGGAAAACAGAGCCAGGTAGGCCTCACCTTGAATTAATTCACCCTACAAGGTCAGTCCATTTTATATAAGGGTGGGGTTTGGGGGGGGGGGGTCGATCAGTTTGCATCTTTTAGTACAAGATGCCTGCTAAAAAAACGGTTATGTGCGTAGGCAAGCATAACTTATTTAGACTCATTGACGTGGGAAAAGGCTCAATAGAAAGGAAACTTTATGATTTATTAATATCTTTCCATATCTTAGATGGCTATGCTACCCTTGTTGTAGAGCAAATAAACTGTCCTCATGGTGCGAGAGGCATAATATATCTTGTAAACTATGTAGGTTACTACACAAGCTCCACTAGATTCCGTAACTCAATGCATCGGCCTTTCTGAAAAAGTGAAGCGTATTGTTGGGGTTTACTGTCCATAATGTCAGACAAAGTGGTCTCCACTATAGCAGTTGCTATAAAAGATTTAAACCTCCGTGATTTTAACAAAGTTAAACAACCATTATATAAAAAAAAACTACAAGCTCGGCAGCGTGGGTACTTTCGTCTCACGGGATTTCGGCAATATCCATAAAACTCACCGACGCTCTCTTCTAAACTGTGATTTTAGTTATTAGCATAGTTACAAATAGTGTTGTCATAATACTGGCATTTCTAACTTTGATACAATATCTTGAAAAATATTGATATTTGATACCACTTTAAATACTTCTGGGAAAAATTGACACAAAATTGAGGGCATAAAATTGTAGATTTTTGTATTAAAAGATAAATAGCAGTATGTGTGTGTGCGTCGACTCGCTGACGGAAAGAAAAGAAGAGGGAGCAGAAAGCACAGCTGGTTCTTGTGTATTGAAACCGTTTCAAATATTCAGTATCGATATGTATCAATATTTTTTGACAACAGTAGTTACAAACGTCAGTGGGATTTTGAATGAGATTTTCTGATTTCTGGAAGTTCCAGTTTCACTTCGGCTCTCTGTGGCATAACTTTACAGAATAGTAGTAAGTGTCGTCTCTGACTCTAGTAGAAAGAGAGATTTTTATACCTTTTAAATCGCATATTTAAATGTATTAAATCAAAAATGTATTTATAAAAATGAGCTAATGAATTAAAACGGACAGGAAAGCTTCAGAAGAAACAATACCATATTTTGTGTTGATACTTTTCCCTGCAACATTTAGCGTGCAGAATTTACTGTAGTTGTTTTTTTTATGATTCTGTAAGGTTTGTGCACAGTTTGGCGAAAACATTGTGTCTGTAGTTACTGTTCTCTGCCTTTTTAATGCAGTGTAGACCTGTGAATCATCTATTATGGGGGATATAGTGTTCATGGCTTGGGCGCTACAACGAGATTATCGTTCAACATGATATTCGTTGGCCACAATAATGGTCGTCACCTCTCCACGATAACAGAACGACGGTTTCTATCCATACAGTTGAAAAAGCCATTTTCAAGGAAATGTTGAATACTGCTACATTAGATTGCCAATATGACTTAAAAAGCCGCAGACACTTCAGAAAGACAGCAAGGTTTCCTCCATTGCATTACAAGCCCGGCAGCCCGCTGGGACTAAGTTGACTCATGTTGGGCCTAGTCATCGGGGATTTATGTATGTTTAAGGAATAAGTCAGTGCGTTGGTTGTGTGCTTAACGTTAGCGAGTGTTGGTGTGTGTGAGAGAGAGAGAGAGAGAGAGAGAGAGAGAGAGAGAGAGAGAGAGAGAGAGAGAGAGAGAGAGAGAGAGAGAGAAATTTATTGTCACACCGGTTGTAAGGTACAAACGTGTGAAATACTTTTTGCCGGGAAGCTCCATTAAAATAATAAATTATATTACATTTACATTACAATTATAAAAGGAAATACTTTATACAAGGGCATATTAACAACATATACAGGCATATTAAGAACATATGTATTAAGAATATACAGTATAAGATATATTTTTGTGTGAGAATGTGTCGAATGAATTATAGATTTAAAAGTCTGATGGCCTGGGGGAAAAAACTGTTCCTCAGTCTGCTGGTGTGAGTCCTGGGGGTCCTGTATCTTCTACCAGAGGGCAGGAGGGAGAACAGGTTGTTGTGGGGGTGTGTCGTGTCCTTAATGATCCTCAGACAGACAGACAGAAGAAGCGCACGTTGTGTTTGTTTACTAGGAAGTTCATGCATTTTTGGGGGTGACGAGACTCCGTTTCCGCCAGCCAGGTGGCCCATAACGTTAGCAAGTGTACGAGAGACAGAGAGAGAGAGACAGAAGAGGCACACGGCGCATGTTGTTTGACAGTTCATGTGTTTTTTTGGGGTGACGAGATGCCAGCCAGGTGGCCCGGGACATTAGCAAGTGTGTGAAAGAGAGACAGAAAGAGAGACCTGAGACAGCCATAAGGCAAAAAAAAGCAAAAGGCAGACATCAATGTTGATAAACGCGTTATTTAATAAAACTAACCTCACCAGTTGATTCAGCTGACGTATTGATCTCAGCATACCCTTGTGTAAAGTAGCGCTTACTGCCTATATATTGTCGCCACAATTGTTCGGCTTTTTTTGGACGGTAATATCATGTATCATTGTTTTTCTTAAAGCAATATCGTCAGTAGGGGAATTTCAATATTGCTCAACCCTGTAGTGTACGTTTGTGATGTGATTCCTTTCTTAAATGAAGCGTATAATATACAATAATAGATAAAGATAAATACTGCGTGTTGTTTAGTGATCATTCGTTTCTGCAAAACAGTCTGAAACAGCAAGCACTTAGAGTAAAGCAACTTTGTGACCGACAGCTAACCCGATATCATCTGAATTGTTGAGAGTTGAAACGGGAGGGCAGAATGAGAGAAAGAGGATGAGAGACACAAACAATGTAGTCTTTCCCACTCATGGACCCTCAAATCATCTCACGTCAAAAAAATAAATCCACAGGAAGAATCATACATGGACAGATGTCGCCTCGGGGAACATTTCACAGTTCGGACGTGAGAAACACTGAGATGTAATTGATTGATGTTTTTTTTTTTCTCTGCAATTACAAACTGAGAAAGACGCAGATTAAAGCCGTTCATTGAAGCCTTTTGTTGTCGACGTTCGGAATATCAAATCCCTGTGTTACAGATTAGAGTTATTCCTTTGAAGTGACAAAAAAGATATTTCATGATCAGAAGGGAGATTAATTGGTTGCTGCCATCTTAAGAAATCCTCATTAAGGGGAGCCGCTGCGATATTAATTGGTGCAGTAGTGGTCCATTAAATTGTCTGTTTTTACACTGTCATTCATTGTGTAAACTGTTTTGCCCACATCTCTGAGAATAATACTCCATCAGTGGCAGAGTCTAATTTAACCTTTGTTGTATAATAAACAAAGCTATTGTTCGCGAGATGAAAGTTTGATCCATACAGACATTAATGAGAGTCTATCTTCTCATCTAAAGGCAGCAGTTTTTTTCGTGCGATTAATTTGCATGTCAATATATTTTTTATGAACTGTTGTTTTTGTCATGAATACTTTCACACAGAACGCGAATATTACGTGGTGAAAAAGCAAAGCAATTGTTTTTGGCACAAAGTAGATTTTCTGAGTTTTAAGGCATCAATCAATCAAATTGTGTGGAACGGATTAGTTGCGGCTATAATTATGAAACAACACAGAGGCTCTGTAGTCCGAACTAGGACGGCAAACTTTATTACTCCTTTCAACCTCGACAAAGGCAGCACAGACCAGATACACTCCTTCCGTTCTTACCTTTCACAATAAAAGCACTAGAAAATATATTATTCGCAGTATTTCGCATTTCTGTGTCGTTTAATCTTCACGCCCCTGGTGTGTAAAGGCCTTAAAGGTGCTAATTACGGGACAGGGAGCATTGGCTCTCAACATGGCGACGGCTCGCAGCTAACGGTGGCTAAACAGTGCAAACAAGGGCAAAAGGGCTGACAGAGATAACCGTGTTTACCTGAGGGGGGAACCGGAGGGTGGGTGTTATGCTTCTGTGACTGGCGGCGTTCTCAGCTGTAACCTTAGTATGAGAGCTAGCTGTGAGCAAGCCAGTGGGGCACGCTCACATGCACAAAAGCACGCCCGGCCGGCCAGCTATGTCAACAAAGTGAGGAGATGCTTGGATTACAACACACACAGAGGAAGAGCAACTTCATTCTCTGCTCAGGTAGACATTACTCCTCTATATCTTTACATAGCAAATAGCTTTTTGCTGATCTATTAATGCTCTAGATATTGAATTCAGCACTTTTAACTCTCTGCAAGAAAGCAAATAAGCATTTCCAAAATGTTGAACTATAGATCTCGAACTTTCTGACAATGGAATGGCTGCTAAATCTAAGTTTTTGGCATTTTTGGTTCATATTCTTGGTTGAGCGTACCCGTTTAATCTTCATACATCCCACCATATGCA
Source organism: Sebastiscus albofasciatus (assembly GCA_916701655.1). Lineage (NCBI taxonomy): Eukaryota > Metazoa > Chordata > Actinopteri > Perciformes > Sebastidae > Sebastiscus > Sebastiscus albofasciatus. The sequence continues at coordinate 8,117 of CAKAOI010049217.1, forward strand.
ATAACGTATGCTCACCTGCAATTGTAATAGACACTGTAGTTGAAATGGCAAAACACAATTTCGCGTCCCCCTCTCCGATTTGATCACCTCTCTTCTCTGAAGGGCGCCCACATTAGAGCAAACTTAGATTGCTCCCCTTTTTCCCTTTTCTCCTGTACAGTGTGTAAGTAATCAATTCAATAGGAATTTCCTTGACCTTGGTTCAAAGAGAAAGATCTGTTTTTTCTCTCTGAAACAAAAGAGAAAAGAAAATGAGGCACAACAGAAACATAACATCCTTTCTTCTTTCTACAACTAACCTTCAGGCAATGGCGAATGTATAATGTATCGCTAGCTAATGTATTCTATAAAGAACTTTCTCGGTTAAAGTGAAAAGGGTGAACAGAAAAATGCAATAGTAGGTGATGTGAGAATTTGTTTTTTTACATCGTTGGAAATCTGAATGTAAATTGAAAGGCGAGTTAAAAGGAAAAGAACAGCATGTTGGCTTCAGCATGAAGTGTGTTCATCCTTTATGAAGCCATTAGACACGGTGTGTTGATGCATATCTTTTTTTGGTATGCCAACATTAATTACAGACATCAATTCATTAATATTCATCTCTGCTTCAAGTCGCCCCAATGGTAGCCAAGGCCACCTGTTCTGTGATGAAGATTGGATTAGGGTCGGGAATAGCACTCGGTGAAGACGCGAGCGTTTTTCTTTTGGCAGCCGTGCGAAACAGAACAGACTGTGTTAATCCTGAACGTCCAACCTCATTCAAACGGTCATTTATCACTCCGACTCTCAAAATCTGAAAGTGAAAATGACCTGTATGTATCATATGGATAATACTTGAGGCAGATATAATGCCTGCGTGTAAACACCAGACAGTCATTGTATGCATACTTTAAAAAGAAAGAGTGAATGAGTAGAGATGTGGTGTGCTTGCACTCCCTTAATTCAGAATTAATCTTAAAACGAACAATGGCAAGGACAGACAGAGCTAGACAAAGAAAAGGAAGGGGAAGAGAAAGAAAAGTGAGTCATAGGTAAACTGAAAAAAATGAGAGGAGGAATCAAGTAACCTTGCCAATGCGAGGCTTAGGCAAGCATTATATTTCCCTTCTTTTGAGAGAAGCTGCTATTTGATTCTGCTACTCACCAAGCAACAATGGCCAAGAATGGTCAGATAGAAATGTATTAATACTACCATACTAATATAGAATAAATATAAACAAAGCATTCCCCTTCTATGTTTTGCAAAATACAGTTTCTTTTCCCTCTATTTACTGCCAACTCACGAACACAACGGCATTATTGGAAGAGATTAGTCGTCACCTGACCACAGTCGCCCTGCCCTTGGCCCTCCGACGGTGGCTTAGCGGAAAGCCAGCATAATTTGCCTGTTAATGAAAAGGTCGCCAACTGTAATATTATGCAGGAAGGCTGTCCGCTACAGTGGTAATTTGTGCAAACATATCAGAGTTAATCAGGAGAAAGAGCCTGCAGAGCAGCAAAAAAAAAAAAAAAAGAGAGAGAAAGAAGCAGGGAGAAAGTCCCAGTGAACCAACAGAATTTCACTGATGGATGATTTTCAGAAGGGCAGGACAGTGTCCAGGTAGGCCACACATGGAGTCTGTGGACCTGTGACGTCAGTCAACTCTTGAATTGTACCATTTATAATACATTATCTGCGGCTTCTCTGTATAAATATGAAAAACTGTAATGGTCAGTATAGTTTATAAAACCTAATCATCCCAAACTATCCAAAATGACACCATTTTGTAGCAATGTTCACGCTTTCAAATGTCTAAACACATACGCAACGATAGTCACAAATTCATACACTCAAACCCCTAACCTTTTGCCTACCCACCTTGATGCAGTGGCTAAAGAAGCGGACGGCAGTTAGCCTAAGGGGATTTCCCTCCCTGCTCATTTCCCTCATGCCTGGTTAAACATGATGTATTCACCCTGTCGCGTCTACCTGTCCCCATGGAATCAATGGGCCATGGACTCGTAAACGTACAGTAGTAGTCAACGCAGTAGTATGCCACTCTGCATTCATCCCATATATTATACATGAGTACTACAGGGCCGCTTCAAGAGTGTCTCTTGAATGGTACTACAGTAAAACAGTTACATAAACGTGCTTGTTAAATGGCTTCTGTCCAGACTGTTCTCTACTCTGATATTTCTTTGCATAACAACATAATCTGACAAAAGTGACATAGGAAAAAAAAAATAACGGGCCCCAAATAAAACGTGCAAGTACAAGAAAAAGCCGTTTATATGAACGCTATTTCCAATTTGATCCTACTGTATCTCACGTCATAGATGGTCGCATCAGTCTAGGGCTGGGCGATACGACGACCGGCCGAACATCGTTACGGCAATATTTACTTTATTTGGACGAAACTTTACGCCCCTTGCATGTGGGAGCCAGAGCGGAGCTGGAGCGATCAGCTGTATTGCTTCAAAAGGGCACAACATGCGGAGCATTTCTCAGACTCAGCCTCATAAATTATTATGGGCCTTAATGTCTGCCGCCTGTCCTGTAAAATGCATTTAACAGCTGTTTTTGATTCATATTACATTGCTGTCCCCTTCGTTCAGATAAGATAGAGGTGAGGCCTGTATTTATTTATTTTTTCTCTGTAATTTCGCTCCAAATTGTTATGTTCATTTTGCACTAAAGTTTGTAAAAGACGAAATACTCTACTTTTCATTAGTCAAGTATTTCATTCACACAGGTGTATACAAAAATAGGCTTTAACATGGTTATTTATCTATTTATTTATTGAATAACCCAAAAAAAATGGTATCGTTATACATATCTTTATGGAGATATGAAATTACTTATTAAAATTGGCAATATCGCCCAGCCCTACATTGAACCGTAAACATTAAAAGCCACTTTTGCTGGAAACTAAGACAGGATTGATGAGCCGCTGTAATCAGACATCTCCTGCGTAAACAGCAGAATACTGAATTATAAACCAACGGTCTGATGTGTGTGGAGAGGTGTGCGTGGTTATTCTGTAGCGGTCTGGTGTTATTTGCACATGATATAATCAAGGTAAACACGGTAGAAGGTTACGTGTAATGCGTAATGGCACTGAGCTCTAACTCGGCACATCTCCAATCAGAGGCTGGAGATTTATCAACATACGTGTCCTGTTTGCTCAGAATTCTTAGTTTGCTCTTGTTGATAAAATCACCAAAGTGTCAGTCTCAACAAAACTGAACACTATAAGCACCACAACGGCAGTATTTGTTGCAATTCTATTGTATCGAATTCCATTGTTTTTTTTAAAGGTATTCAATGAGTTCAACAAACGTGACAAATCGAAGTGATTTTGTATTCAGGGACATGTGTTGCATCCCAGAGGAGATAGTTCACTCAGGTAGGCTACAGTGCTCAGTCTCTGAGGAGACACTCTGTGTAATTGCTTCATCACAACAACTTATTATCATGTAGTGTGTGCATACTGTATGAGTCTGGCTACGAGTATGAGTATGGTTGAGTGTTCAGCTTAAAATTCAGCTAGTGCGAGTGTCGTTCTCCTGATATGATGGGGTCTCTGGGGGGTTTATTCAACCCCATCTCCATCCTTTTCTGTCTCCCACTCTGTCTCAGTATCTGTGATCACAATGAGCCTGTGTTTTGTCTCTCAGCTCATGTTTCTGATAACAGCTAATGAGGAATCACAATGACAGTCTCCCTGCTTGCCCCTTCAAAAATGATTCAATGAATTAATAATGAAATTCTGACACACAGCAAAAGGGTGTGAGCATTGGGGAGTGAACCTCACCTAGGATAATGAGAGACCTTCATCTGTTTTGATAAACATGTCTGCTTGTGTTTGTTACGCATGTTCATCATGGTGTGTGTCAGCGGTGGTATTCCGATCATTTACTTCAGTGAAAGTATATACTCGACCCTGAGGGTTACTCGCTCTACCCGGTCAGTCGCTCGCTAGACCCAGCCGGTCTCTATACTCGACCCAGCCGGTCGCCATACTCGACCCAGCCGGTCACTATACTCGACCCAGCCGGTCGCCATACTCGACCCAGCCGGTCACTATACTCGACCCAGTTGGTCGCTCGCTAGACCCAATCGGTAGCTATACTTGACACAGTCGGTCGCTATACTCGACACAGTCGGTCACTATACTCGACACAGTCGGTCGCTATACTCGACACAGTCGGTCACTATACTCGACACAGTCGATCGTTCGCTCAAGCCAGCCAAATTCACCAAATTAGGAGATATATGATTTTCTGAGAAGGAAGTGTATGAAAATTTGTAATCTGAAAAATAACTATACCCATAGTTGTCAGATAGACGTAGTAGAGTAAAAGGTAATATATTTGCCTCTGAGATGTAGTGGAATAGAAGTATAAAGTTACATAAAATGTAAATACTCAAGTAGTACCTAAAATGTGTGCTTAAGTACAGTACTTGGGTAAATGTACACTGGTACACACTGATGTGTGTTAGGGATCTGTTTTCAGTGATGGACTCCCACGTGGATTAAACTGTGTGTAGCTGTGTATGAAGTGCATACAACCAATTTGGATCCTCATTCTTCTCCACATGATTATTTCTGAAAAGCTTTTATCTGCTTTGGCCCTAATAACAACAAGCAAAGCATGACTTAAGAACTCAAATTAATTGCAACTCAAATCATGACAGAACACAACTCGTGTCTCAACAATCTAATTTTCCTCTCTTTTCCGTCATGAAACAGGTTATCGTTTGTATTTGCAAGTAATGAACACCTGGGCACCTTATAACCAGCAGTGATTGGGGACCATTTGCTGCAAGGATTCAATTAAGCATCATCATTGGTTGGCATGCCAATGTTGGCTAGAGCAGGGCTGAAAGGCAAGATCAAGTTTGACTGTGTCCAGATTGTGGCTGCCATGATCTACACAGAAATAAGAAAAACAGTTTGACATTTTGCAAAATATCCTTATATGCTTTCATGCTGAGATTTGGATGAAAAGATTGATACCACTCTCAAATCTGTCCACATCTATCTGTTAAGGTTAAAAAAAATCCACCTACCAGAACTTCTAATCTAAATTTCACAAATTAAAACATTTATTTAATCTGTTCAACAACTCAAAGTGAAAAAGTCATCACTGTGAGGTTGCCAAGCAACCATCGGAGACTCCAGGAAGTCAGTGAAAATCACAATTTGTTTTTACAATTTGTTTTTTGTACCGATTAAACAAGCAAATTATAACTAGTTAGCTAAGGAGAAAGGCTATTTCCCCCTGCTTTCAGTCTTTATGCTCAGCTAAGTTAACCATCTCCTGGATGGACCCTTATGTTTAGCGGAGAGATGTGAGAATGCCGTTGAGCTTCTGATCTAGCACTCAAGAAAACGAATAAGCGTGTTTTCCAAAATGTCAAACTGTTCCTTTAAGCTTTCTTTGTGGTATTTCTGCATAATTTGACACTACAGATACAAGATGGTGATAGCATCTGTGAAAGGAATATCATGGATACGTATGCCTTAGTCCACTGACAGATATCGGAGGTGTTTGAAATGGAGCGTGCAGTGAATACTGCCAAGCTCCCACAGGTTTGGCAGATTGGTCCAAGCTGAGAGATCAGATACCCATATGGTGATGCCTGATGCTATACTGCGCTTTCTCCGTCTCTCTCCCCACCGACACAGAGCAAACTGTCCGACAATGAGTCAGGCTTCTCCGAACGGTCGGCCATCAGGGGAGACATCAAAGGGAACTCTGAGACTTCATCAGACTCAATATTCTCTATATGCAAAACGCACAGCTGACCAAAACAAAACAGGTTAGCACGGCCCGTATTTGAAAAGCATTTGCAATTCAAATCGCTGTCAAACTCGTTCACTCAACGTAATGAGGCTCATATTTGTTGGAGCAATTTAAGTTTGTGAACTGTTGAGTGGGCTGCCGAGCCAGCAGAATCAGGTTTCTTATACTATATACTATGTCTAATAGTACAACTTGGCCTCTGAACTGCAGGGCTAGCTATTACTTAAGAACATGACTGCTGATACACTTCCATCTCTGAACTGCTGACGAGGCTGAAAGGATCGACCCGTGCAACCAACGCTGAATTGTGTGGTCAGTGCACTGAAAGTTGCAAGCTAGGATGCACGATGTTATTGGTGAGAATGCATATGTGTTTAGAAAAGGTATATAGATGTGATAGCAGACATCACTGTAGGTCTTTCTGGTTGGGCTTAATTAGACATAACACTTAAAATAGCACCTTCCCACTTGAATTAAAATATAATTCTGATTGATTACAACTTGGGTTTTATTTTTTGTAGTTTGTGCCATCACTTTTACTGGTAATGATAACATAGTACTCACTAAGTTGGTTAATGAAATCTGGGAATGCCATCATTCAAAATAAGGGTAACACTTTATAATAATAATAATTTATAAATGGTAAAATGATAGTTAATTAAACTTAGTTCATAGTTATTTTACTGTTAACAAACAACGAAATAATAATGAATAATGTTTAGTAAGTATTAGTAATGTTATAATATGTTATTTTAACAGTTTATTGGTCCAGACATTATAACATTTGATATACTATATATATGTATTTGTTAATGATTAAGATATTATTTTGTAAACCATAAATAAATAGTTTATAAAACATCTATAAACATTACATATATGTATATATTTGTAACACTTTGTTAATAGTTAATAATTGGTTTGTAAACCGTCTATAAACATTATTTGGATTGCTATTATAAGTCAGATGGGACAACAAACAAGCAGTCAGATGATAATACGGGTTTTAAATGAACTCAAGGTCCACTCACTGGTTTGTTCTGGAGCTTTTGACCGTATGACATGGTCTTCTTAAATCAGCAGATGTTTCCTTCATTTTCATAGAACTGTAGATGTTTAAACTTCCCTTTATTCTGAGCACTTTCAGGACTAATTATAAATGTTGACTCAAAACTTGAGCTTAACAGTTCATTCTTGACTTTAGAAACAGCAGTTGTCAGAACAATCTCTACTCAACGTCCACTCTCTCCACTAAAATCTTTGGTTTTCTTTCTTTACTTTTAATCCAACATGGATGAGAGATCCTAAATCCCAAGAGCCCAGAATAATGGAAAGTTTGACCATCTCGTTCCATATAAAACTGAGCAATCAAAGGCTCCTGAACAAGCAAGTAAGTGGACCTTGACCTTTACCGTAACTGCCAATTGTAAACATCCATCACAGTTTACAGACTCCCTCATGTTTTCTGCCCCATTGGACTTCATTGATCTCAGCAATTACTTTGGTTATCACAATGTTATAATGACCGATAGAAATCACGGCCAACACTACAAAAATAAGACCCAAGTTGTAATAAACCGGAATTATCCTTTAACCCCAATCACCCCTTTCCCTGCAGTCATCAAGCTACTTCCTGCATTGGTAGTTACTGACAACACCGTTGGGGATCGCTACATTGGATCCTATGATAGTAAATGACAAATGAAAAGATGAGTTGATGTTGGAAACCCCACATGTACCCAGATGGCCTTTTTTTGTGTCTGTGGGCTAATTCAGTGGCTGCAACTATAAACAATTTCATGCCATCTGCTTAGTGATGGATTTGAGTCCATCTGTCTAATCAAGCATCTCTAAAGCTTGTTCGTGGTTTGCACAGAGGGTGAGAAAAAATCAGCAGTCATAAGATCATGTGTATGTAAAATTAAATATGTACTGTACAGAGTTTATCTGGGGAATTAAATGTTATCCTAACAAGAGCCCATATCCTCTTCTTCATATGGATTGTTTAATTCAGCTGTGGTAGGCTACAATGTGCTTATATATATTATTTATACCCTGCAGGAGAGGGGGTATTCCCTTATTGTACACTATGTTACACTATAGCATATTCGATTTAATGTAAACTATTTTACTCTCCCTTCTCATATGGGAACCAGGGGAAGGTTTGTAAAGATTATCCTAAGCATACAAGCCCCAGCATCCAGAAATATACACACATCCACACCGGGTAGTTGCTCGGCCTTTTTGCTATATTCTCCATGTTAGAACAGAGCAGCATCGCAGCCTCATTTATTGGTTTCCTCTAGTGTGTTTTCGGGTTTCTACTTGGAAATTCCACCAATTGTATAACATCAGATTACGAGTCACAGGGAATACTACTCCGTCCGTGAAAACAATATTCATAACGTCCTCTGTGGCTCTGCAGGAGCTTCAAGTCTAAGGAAATAACACTAGTGATGTCAGCAGGGCAACCTTGTCGCCTGGAGATTACATTCATGTAGTACTAAATTGTTTCCCCAATTACGTTGTGGCAACAAATGTAATCCCTGCCTGGATTGCGTTAAGAGGTAAAGTTATTTTGAGTGAATGAAGCGCTACATTCATGTACTACATTACCCATCCCAGGGAGATGGTCATGGTATTAAATTGTTGGTGAAAATAAATGAATAAATAAGATAACATAATAAACGTCTGAACAATTAACTGATATTGTACACTCCGTATCAACATTTTTGAGACTGGGGGCCAAAGAGCTTCTCCTTGTCGCCTCTGTTTACACGCATTTTAGGCTGTCTATTCGAATAACAGCAGAGGACGGTGTTATCCGCGGTAATCGCAGTATGAGCGCAGTGCAGAGCGGCAGCCATAAGTTAGAGGGACTAGCATGCACCAATATGCACGCACCGTCGGTCCGGCTATAAACAAAGCACAGAGAAGCTCGGATTACAACAAATGCAGAGGGAGAGCGGCTTCATCCTCTGCTCAGGATGCCATTACTCCATTATATCGTAACATAGCAAATAGTTCTTTACCTTTGTACTAATGCTTTAAATATCGTATAGAGAACCTTTAACGTACTAAACAAAAAATGCACCTTGAGCTCATTTTAAATATCTGTCAGTGATTTATGACTCTCAAATGTACTTGGAATTACTTGTGACACTGGCCTTTTCTTCAGCTATTGATCTTTAATTGACCTGATATGCCAAAACATTTTTCATAAATCCTTCCCTTTAAAAATAACCAGTGCTCTCAAGCTGTTTACTATCCTAACCACAAGTTGAGCTGAGCCAGGCATGAACTGCATCCATGATTCAGGTTCACAAGACAATTTAGACAGTGGGTGATACTGTACATATAACTGACTGCTATTCTACTCGAGTTAAGCACTTGAAAATCCTTGTATCTGTACTTCAAGTAATTCAGTTTGAGGTTTTGCCCTGTTGGCTGTAGTCTTGTGTTATTTCCTATTTATCTTTTCACCTGAGTTTGTCCCTGTAAAACATGCCTGAGTGCTCCTCTCTTCGCCTGTGCCACAAATCATCCAACCAACACCATTCACAACACCATCCTGCAGTCCTGCACACACATACATGTTACGGACTGAATGACCAGACAGTTACATCCAACACATGTACACACTCACTCACACACACACACACACACACACACACACACACACAGGTGGCTGGCTAACAAGACAGTTTGACATGTGCGAGCAGGTTTTGCTGACCAGAGGGACTTTCTAACTGACGTTAGGAGAAATCCCACAGTCATTTAACTCATGGCCTGGCTGTTTTCACACCGGCTCTCTGTAGACTGCTTAACACAAGCTGGGCTGTCAGAAGGGAGAGAGAGAGAGGAGGAGAGAGTGTGTCTCAGCATACCTCTGCATACTATACGCCTGGGTATGGGTCTTTATGCATGAGCATACTAGTATGTCGGCATTTATCTCAAGTACATTTGTGGTGTATGTGAGCAGTGCAGTGGGGAACAGGAGTGAACCTTTAATGAGCTCTGTGGCTGAAGGTAAAGAGGAGCCTAAAGCACTGAAAATCCCTCACGATACATTTGGGTTGCTCTGTGATTATGATAATAGGGGGAAAAAATGGATAAATAAAAGATTTGTACAGAAGTAATATATTTGAAAATAGAAATAATAATTAAAAAGCGGTGGGCAAAAGGTAAAATACCGTACTAGTGTGCAGTAGGGGTGGGAAAAAAATGGATTCACCTATATATTGCAATTTTTTTTATTTATTTTTTAATGCCAGAATACATATAATTGCTTCATTTGAGTCTACGTGCAGGTAGAAGGAAATTACTGCTTTATTGTGGTAGTCTGAGTAACATGACGTCATGTTCGTTCCGTATCCGTCAAACCAAAGCAAACCGCAGCAAGCCGAAACAACAAAGCAGAAATCGGCGGAGAGTCCGCGTGGATACGACCTGCACCCTCACATTTGAAATCCAAAGTGGTAAACATTTACAGTAAAGAATGGAAACACTTTGGGTTTCACATATTGCCAGCCATGGCTTGCAGCTAATGGCGCTAATAGCACTAAAAAACAGCGAACGTGCTTACAGAGATAACAGGGTGCTACGCTTTTGCGACGACGCCGTCAGTCGGGACGGCGTTATCAGCTGTAACCGCCGTATGAGAGCAGTGCAGAGCGGCGGTGTGCATTTTAGTGCATCAGTGTGTGTGCATGTGTCAATTGTCCTGTTGGTCAGATTGATTGCCAGGACTGCGTGCCAATGTGCCTGGGTACATTACACAGCACTCAAAGAGTCTTGACTGGAAAAAACCATGGGGACATTAGTCTGTTTGTGTGTCTGCCTGCATGTGTATTTGACTGTGCGTGCGTGCGTGCATGTGTGAGTGAATGATTACAGAAAGATCACTGAGAGGTTGACAATTTTTGGAGAAAAGAGCCAAGCTCAGCTGTCTGACAAGTCTAATTGATGCACTGCCAAGAAATCTGTCACTGCACTGTGTCAACTAAGTTACTCAGAGATATTTTTTTTTTCTCTGTTAGATTCATGGACATGTAAGTCAGTTTTATCACAAAGAAGGAAAGAAATGGGGATTAAAAAAAGGGCCCAGTCCTTAGAAATGTTGATGTATGAAGAGGAAAGACATGGAGTGAAAATATAGATATATAAAAACAGCAAAAATGTAAACGAGACAGAACATTAAGAATAGTCAACAATAAGAGATAGCGATGTGAAAGGGAAAGAAAAGCAAACTAGATGAAGAGAAGTGGAAAGAGAAAATGTACAGAAAGAAAACCCTAAAAATTAAATCTTTTAGCAAAGCAACCTGCCAGTGGAAACCACAGGAGTGGGAGAATCGACAGCTGAGTACTTTAAATTTGGTTTCATAGAAACAGAACACCAAGGTTGAGGACGGATTACTTTGAGAAATTCATGTTTGCTCTTAATACGCTTTTGATATGCTTGTCCAACTGTTGCTGCAAGCTCGGTTAAAAACACTTCACCTCACTTTCTTTTCGTCTTTTTTTTTACGCTGTAATGAGAAGTGTATTTTGCTTGATATCTCACTGGCTCACGCTACCGATTCGGCCACCGTCGGGTTGTGTCTGTCGTTCTGATTTTCCGATGGGAAATAAGCGAAAACTTTGCAGAGACGGGGTGAAGGAATAAGAGTGAGGAAAGACAGGACGGTAAGATGAGCTGAGAGTAATGAGCATTTGAGAGTGATTATAAAAGGAAATGAAACAACAAGAAAAGTCAGGAGAGTGAAAGAGCAAGTAAAACAAACATGAAGGAAAAAAAGGAAGAATAAACACAAAAATTCAATAAAGCAGACAGATTTTGTAAATTGGGAAAACACAGATGCCCTTAGGACTATGTGTGTACCTCAAGGCAAGGTTAAAAGGGGTCTAGGCATATATGCTCTAAGTATTCTATGAATTTGTGCTAGAGCTCAAACCCTCCCTCATCTTTCTCTTAGTTTCGTATTGCATAATGCATCCAACAATAATCTCCACCATCCATCACTTTGTCTTCCCATTGTTCCCAGTTCTTTTATGTTTAATCAGGGATAAATTGGTTGTTCTTTTTCAATATTTTGTAAAAATGGAACTATGTATTTACACCTATATTAATCCCTCTTACACACCAAGTGCATTCTTGTATTTCATCTCATGGGTCAGAGGTCTGGAGTGATAAAACCTATGACCTCCCTGTAAAAGAACAGTCTCCTACAGGCCATGTCATGAATAGTGTATACCTATCTCAGACTTAAAAAAAAACAAATCATTGGACAGTTTGTTTATAGGTTTCTCACAGTCTGCATTATTTTTATTATTTCTTTTAAAGGTCCCACATCATGCTTTTGTGTTTCTATTAGAACATGTTTACATGCTGTAATGTAAAAAAAAAAACAACTTTATTTTCCTCATACTGTCTGTCTGAATATAGGTGCAAATACATAGTCACATTTGTATTAACATTTATCCCCTATTAAACATAAAAGAGCTGGGAACAATGGGAAGAGAAAATGATGGATGATGTAGATTATTGTTGAATGCATATGCAATACAAAACTAAGAGAAAGAGGAGCGATGAGGGTTGGGTTTGAGCTCTTGTACAAGCCATAGAATACTTAACCAAACCTTAATGTATAACAATGCATCATATTTTATAAGTTCATCATATGTTTTGTATGTAAATTCATTAAATTACATTTTCAAACAGTAAAGTAACTGGTAACTATTGATGTCAAATACATGTAATAAAAGTATATTTCCCTCCAAGTTGTAGACGAGTAGAAGTATGAAGTTAGTCTGATGTGCCAGATGGTTTGTTACACAGAACCATCTAAGAAGCCGTCATTGGAAACTGTTTGGAAAAGGGCAGACGCCTTCAAAAAATACTTGGCAGGTGATTGGATGAACCATCTGTCAATCAAACTCTTGCCAAAGCCAGTCGGGAGAAGAGCAAATTAGCAATTTCCATCAAGGAGAAAAGCCCTCAGTGCCGTTCTTTGCTCTTCTTTCAATTTTAAATACTCTCCAGTTCTGATATAACTTTTACTATTGCAGAATCTACGTAAACCTCTTTAGGAGGTTGTTTAGAACAAACAGTCGCCTCTCCGTGTCATCGTGTTACACACGCCTAAACAGCGCCTGTAGCTGCCGTTAGCTGCAAGGGTGCTGATCGGTCCGGTCACTGGCTGGCCAGACACAAACGCATTACTTGAAGCCTGACAAGATGGATTTTCATGTGATCTCACGAGAATCCAGCTGCCGTGCAAGGTATGAGCATTAAATATAAATACTCAAGTAAAGTACAAGTACATCAAATCTCTATTTAAGTACTGTATCTGAGTAATTGTAGTTACATTCCCCCAAATGGCGTACACTCCACTAAGAAACAACTGAATACCTGAATACCTACCACTGCTTAACAATTTAACTTCACAAATATTGTAGCATATTTTCAACTTGAAAATAAAGAAAAAAACAGACAGCCAACTCATGAACACCAGAGACTTTCACAAAAAGAGATACTTCAAAGGCTAAGAGGCCACAGGACCTGATGCTGAGAAGGCCTTGGGGCATAAACACATTTTGGTTCCAAGAAAACGTAAGAAATGAAAATGGTGTCAAGGCTGCAGGACACGGACAAATATTCTCACTGCAAAACATCTTTCCAACGAGGACAAATAAAGCCTGTCTTATTGTGTCATTTATTTCACATTATTAATTTAATCCAGATCTTCACGACCAAGTTCGATGAAATAGAGGGTACTAATGTGTCAGACTTTTTTGCAGTCTTTCTCATTAATTTGACAGTATTTTGGTCATTTGTGGAAAAAGGAGTCACAATGGCACGATGGTTTTGTTTAAATATGCTGAATTGTAATTTTATGGATTATTGTTGTTTGGACGATTAAGCTAAAACAGCTTATTTGTGCTAACGTTAGTTGTCACTTGTTGCTTGGTAAATATTCACGTATTCTGCAGCCTGATGGAGACACCCAGTGTCAGTGTGGCCAGGCAGAGGCAGCATCCTTTTGTTGCTGAGCAATTGGGATTGGTACCGGGCTGAAGCTGGGCGCTTACCGTCAAACTCTGAACCTGACGCTGACGGCACAGAGATACCATGTGATACCAACTTTGTTATACTATTGGCTCACAAGCCTTGTTAGAAGCAACAACCAAACATCAGATATCTTCCACAGAGATAAACAAAATATTGATTTTGGACACATTTTGGAAGTCGGATGGTGGCTGGCGGTACCACGGTTTTGCATGTCGGAGAACTACGGTGACCTTCGGTAGCATAAAAAACGCGAAAGGCTCTCTCTCTCGCCAGTGTTTGGTTTGTCCATTCTGGGCTACTGTAGAAACATGGCGGAACAACATGGTGGACTTCGTGAAGAGAACCCGCTCCCTATGTAGATATGAAGGGCTCGTTCTAAGCTAACGAAAACACAACGATTTTTAGTTTCAGGTGATTATACACTTATGAAAATATTGTTATGAATATTATATTCCATTTCTGCTAATAGATCCCCCGAAATGCTACACACTGTCCCTTTAAGGTGTTGAATGCGTGAATGACAGCCTGTAATTTATTCTAATAATGTTGAAAAATGTATACTGAAAGGGCTTAGAGACTAAAGTGAAAGAAAGTCCATTTCTTTAACCTGAACAATCCAGTCATCACACCACAGAGAAAAACAACTCATCCAATTGTAAGAGCACTCCAATTGGAATCAGCCACACACACACACATACACACTCACACTCACACTCGTAAGTGGCCCAATCAACTGCATACTGGGGAAACAATCCTAAGTAGCATTATTTGCCTCTTGACTCAGCATTTCTTCACTAACAGAAAGGCGGAGAGACAAATGCTCACAACAAAAGCCTGTTATTGATTCAACGGCTGCCGAATCAAATGCATACAGCGGGCAGAGAAAGCCAATTTGCGGAACAAACAAAGATTTTCCAGTTAGGCTGTCTTAAAAAATTGCACTGACTGACTTGTAAAAAAATCAGATTGAACCATACATTTCCTTGCAAATGCGGGTGCTACTGTAAGAATCCTGAATGGGTATGCACTGTATAGCTATTCTTGGATAATTAGGAATGCATTCACATCAGTGTCAGGGTGATCAATTGATAGATCGCTGCATCGTTTCACTTGATAGATCAGTACATTGCCTGTAAAATAATGCTATATGCTTGTTAAATCCAATCACATCAGTCAGTGGGTTAAGAGCCAAATTGTTGGAAATCAATGACGACTTGTTTTTTATGTTTGGGGTTACTACAAGGAGTGTACTTTTTCAAAAATGAGAATGAATGAAAATGAGATGCCATATAACTAAAATAAATGCCAAAACACCATTACTTATGCAAGTTATTCTAATGACAGAACTTACAAATAGGGATGCACCAATACCGATACCAGTATTGGGGATCGGGTCCAATACTGTGCTCATGTACTCGTACTCTCAAAGCGGCTCCAACACAACAGCAACGATACAACTTTACAGCTGTGACTGCTCTGTTTTTATTGAACGTTACAATTCCTTTTATAGCATTGGGTTTAAATCCAAAATATTGCCAAATAGGTACTTTTGCTTTTCGCTTTGACACCAAGGCCTCCGCCATCGTCTTGTCTGTCGACTCTCTCTCGTCCCGTGTGTGAAATCAGACTATTGCTACTCTGAGCTGATATACTGTACGGAGCAGACACTTTCACTCTCAGTCTGTAGCGTCCGTTGTCCAACTATGTATTGATAACATGGCGCTGATACGCGAAAATGAACTAAATGGGTTTTATTTATATAAAAGAAGCAAAACGATGGAGGGGGTGGTGGGCAAGTAATGTAATCAGTGTATGCCTGAACACCATGTAAGACCGGTAACGTTGACTACCGTGGCAGGCCTACAAGTTACATGGACAAACAGCCATCCATCAGTCTACCAGATGGACAAGCATTTAAGTCAGCAAAACTAAACACTCTGATTGCCGTCCAGTTAGCCAGCCAAATATTAATTTATTCAGTAAACTAGACAACGAGCCAGCCAGTCAGTCACGCAGGCAGTAGCTCAATCATCCAGCCGTACAGCAGGCCCAACGAGTGCCAGCCAGTCTGTCAGCCACAAAGCAGCCTACGTCATTTGGTGGTCAGCCAGGCTCCCAGGCAACCTACCAGCCAAATATCCCAGTCAGACAGTCTGAAAAGTCACCCAAATATTTGGCGGGCCATGGCATTCCCTCACCCGATCTGTCAGCCAACCAAATCAGCTTTTCCGCCAACATTTGCGATTGCATTCCAAAGAAAGCGTGCGAGCGACAGCCTTGAGGTTAGCGAGAGAGAAGGTGAGAAAACAGAGACACAAATCAAGATAAACAGAGAGGAAACAAAATAGAAGCATGCCAGAAAAGCGCTCAGCATTCAGCAGCAGAGCAAGCAGATGGTATAGCATTCACTGCATTCCTTCAATAATGGGCTGACTATAACAAATGAATTTAGCAACGTGTGTGTATGTGCAGGTGTGTGAAGGCAAAAATCACTATAATAATGTATTTCATTTTGTCAGTTTACGAGACAAAATAGAAGAAGTGATGGTTTGAAAAACAGACAAGAAAGCTAATGGAGTAATAAACACAATGGTGATATTTCATTTATAGAAAAATGGAATTAAATTAGTAGCAATGTGGCTATAATGGAGAGAGACAATAGATGACACAAGATGGCCATTGTTTTATGAGGCACAATGCTGCCAAAGGCACTGCATCATTATTACACACAGCGTCTGTGCACACATGCCAATACACTCATCTGCACACACAACAATACTGTAGATACTGACAAAAAAAGATAAATACACATAGAGCTACACACATGCACGCTCGTATAGACATAAAACATTTGGAATATTAATTTGCTGCCTCATGATAAGAGATAAAGCCTTTTAAATGGTTAGTTGAAAGCCCATTGTACCAGCAGTACCACCAGGGAGAGGCCTTTTGTCTCATAATAAATTTGCCATAACCGTGTGTGTGTGTGTGTGTGTGTGTGTGTGTGTGTGTGTGTGTGTGTGTGTGTGTGTGTGTGTGTGTGTGTATATAATGATAGAATTAAGAAACTGGATGAATCATGAAAACGACTCCACATTACAGTTTGATATGGTAGCCAGGGGAGCAAGTATAGAGGTGTAGACGGTATAGATTGAAACATTTGGCAGGGAATATAAACGCAAAAATAACAGGCAAAGCAGAAGGCTCAGCAAATTTGTGATCACTTAACAGCCCTCTGGGACGCACACCTACATGCCTTAACTAATTCAGTTTTTCGTCTTCTGAAGACATCTATATGCAAGTATTCTGCATTATTAATTCATAGCAAACGTTCTGTGCTGGTGCTGGGAGTTGTGTGACATTGATACAGTATAGCATAGCGAAAAGAAGAAAAAAAAGAACACCAGCAGCATGGAGTTGCATCTCATCTCCTACTAGTACTAAGCACTTACACACTCTCTTTCTTTAACCCTTAACCAAGTAGTTTTAGTTTAACCTAAACCATATTTACCGATATGTTTGTTTCCATTAGTGGATGTTAGGAATAACCAACTGAAAGGAACAGCATTTAGGGGGATCTATTGGCAGAAATGGAATATAATACTCATAACTATGTTTTCTTTTATGTATAATCACCTGAAAGTATGAGTTGTATTTTCGTTACCTTAGAATGAGACCTTCATATCTACATAGGGAGTGATTCCTCTTCACAGAGTCTGCCATGTTTCCACAGTAGCCCAGAACGGACAAACCAAACACTGTTAACCTTTCCTGTCGATAACATCACTCGCTGTCATTGCCGCCACTCTCTCTCGCTTCACCACTCACTTCCCATGTACAGTATATACACACACACTCAAAGCTCTCTACTCTTACACCGTGTCCTGACTGGATGCGACGTGGGCGAGCGTCAGCGACAAAACTACAACTACATTGTTTTCTACTGTAGTGTTCTAACTGGCTGCGAGAGACGCGACACGACGCTTTGAGCTGAACTTTTGTCAGTCGCCCTGATTAATTGAAGCTTCGATGTAAATAATTGGCACAGATAATTTTTAGTAATCAAATTATTAAAAGGAATCGTTTCCACCCTAAAGAACAGTACTTGAGTAAATGTTAAGGTTCTGTCTTTAACCAGAGTCAACATTACTGCAGCTTTTCTGTAGTGTAACATTGAATGCTTATGCAAGTAGTCGTCTTTTTCGTCTAGCTGGCTTGTTGCCCACAGATATTGCCATATTAGAGCATTAGCACTTATTAGCAGATATTAGGCTAACCATGTCATTCACATAAACCTGCTATACTCCCACATAACCACAATCTTGGTTATTTAACATTACCCTAGATTCCTAGAAGTATGTTCATGCAATCAAAGGGCAGATTTAATGAATTTAATAGCTTGCTTCCTCTAAAATATTGGGAAAATGCATTCGTGGAGAGTTAAGAAACTCAAAAGAACCACTGGCTCTCACAAGCTACATTTGATCCTTCGCTGGAAACTTGTCTCGTGCAACCAAGACGCCGCTGAGCTGACAACTAGTTGCTGCTTCTACTAAGTGAATCAGACCGCTCAGTTAGACATCTTGCTTCCAGCTGCGGTTGTGCTGTACACGCTGAGCAGCTCTGCCAGCAGAAACCACTTCTACCTGGGTTTCCTCGCTTTATTGTGCACGCTGCTGCTGACCTGCCTGACCTGCACATACCTCACCTTCAGGAGCCAAGTCTCTGTCAGGAATCAGAGATAGATAGATAAATACTATAAGTAGACGGACAGACGAACGAACGAACGGACGGACGGACGGACGGACACTATAGGTAGGTAGCTAGATAGATAGATAGATAGGTAGATAGGTAGATAGGTAGGTAGGTAGGTAGGTAGGTAGGTAGGTAGGTAGGTAGGTAGGTAGGTAGGCAGATAGAACTGCTATGTGCTCTCTGAAACTTGTCGAGCAGCCAGGAGCTACAACGTTTTCTAGTGAAAAGATACTGAAGACTAGATGTCTTTGAACACACGAAAATCCTGTAGATAACCCGTTCAAACTAAACTTGAACTAACAAATATGTTTCTCCTACTTTCTAAGCTGCCGCTGGAAGTTCATTGCCGTGATTTATGATTTCATTGTAAGCAGTTAAGACAGGGACTGTATTTTAAACATGCCAAAACAACTACAATGTACGAAGTATCTTGTTTGTAAAATGCGGACAAAAGCACTAATAAATTCACGAAAAAGTCAGAGAATTAAATTAAAGTCATTTGACCAATCTCTGAGTCTACCTTTAAAGCCATCATCCACACATTACTGAGCTAATTTCCTACAAATACCAGCAATGTGAAGAATGTCCAGCAACACATGTCAGTTTCTGCTCGTTACATGCATACAGTCTTCAAAACAAACTTCCGTCTTCACAGGAAACAATTTATTTAGGTTTAGGCAACAAAACCATTCGGTTAAGTAAATAAAATAACTACAGAAGTGGCGTTACTTAAATACGGAAGTTACGTGACAAACCCCCTTCTTACGCAGCATTTGTCGCTCTTTATACTTCCTGGTTCACAAACTGATTTCTTGGGATATATGCAAATTACAGTGCATTACTTTTTGTAGGTATAACTAAGAACGCTGCATGAGAACAGCCTGACTGAGGGATCTCAACTGGTGCAGAGAAAATAATAGTCAAATCATGTCATGTAGTTCATGTAAATGCTCCAGAAAAAATTGCCAAAGATGGGGTATTGTATGAAAGCCAAAGTCATAAGCATGTGGGAGTATGCGGAAGAGAAAGAGAGCAAGAGAGAGAATTAATGTTATCGAGGTTTTCTTTTATTCATCCTCGTGTTATATTATTTCTACAGTCTTGACGTCTTGTCAGGGTCTCTGGCTCCTTGATAACTGTGTCCACTTTTCCCACAGGGCCGATTCTAAAGGGCTTTTATTCAGCAGTAACACCATATTCTTATCTAGGGAGTACAGACGCTCACATGCACGTTACACACACACACGCACTGACACAGATACACAAATACTGCATTATGCTTCCACATCGCTCACATTCTCACATGCACACTAACGGCAATGAAAACACTAAAGCTCCCACGCATGCATACAGTATAGGCTTAAACGCGATGACACACATACATATACAGCTACAGGGACAAACTAAATATCCCACATTATTTAGAATCTCCATAGCAACAACTTCGGCATGAGAAAAGTGTCACTTGGAGATAAATGTCTGGTCACAGAGCTGTCACTCATGTAATGTTGTTGTTGTGTCGTCGTAGAGGAAAATGATGGAAAGATACGGGTTGTGAACCTGTGTGGGTATTCATTACCATAAATGATAAAAGATATCATAAATGCAAATTACAGGCTTTGTTCCTAATGAATATCTCAAAGAGAAAAACACACCCCCAAAACTGAGTTCACACATGAAGGGTTTTCTGCAGAAATTAAAAATATCTTTGTTAAAAAAATACTCTGGAGAGCAATGCTGAAACGGAATCTCAGAAGATTTTTTTCCCCAGTTTTTCATCAAATTTCTGATGAGTTGATGAACTACAGCGTGTTACATCTTCAAGGAGTAGTTGGACATTTTGTGAATTCTTTTTGCTTTCTAACCAAAAGTTCGATGAGACGATTAATACCACTCTCATTCCTATACAGTAAATATGAAGCTGGAGCCAGCAGCTGTTTAGCTTAGATTACGTTGACTTGGCATTAAAGACTAAAAACGGGGGGAAACAAATACTCTGTCTGAAGTAGGGCAGCCACAAAACCAGACTTTCACTACATGAAAAGAATTCACAATAACGACATAATCGTGATATCTAGAGAAAAAAAAAAATGGTATCAGTCAAATTCATCTTTAACTTTGTTTATTGTGCTTTTTGTGTCTTTTTTTGGCAAAATAATTACACTAAAAATACAAGTGTAGGGAGGAGGAGAGAGTCTGTAAACATAAACGTATGTATAAAATGATTTAAGAAGTGCTGGGTTATTCACACGATATATTAACATGATATCAATATTTAATTTTTAAATATCACGGTTATCGTCAATACTCATGTATCGCGACACCCCTAGTCCAAAGTTAACTAAATCAGCCTGCTGCTGGTTGCCTGGCAACTGTTCCCACCCAATAAACAACCCGGCAATTAATCATCCATAAAACAGCAAATTGTCATTTTTACACTTTGATGTTTGTAAGGATTAAAACAAAAAATATATAATGTGTTGATGAGGTGCCGGTCGCCTATTCCACCTCTTTGTGTTAAGCTAACCAGCGGCGTATAGTTGTTTGATATTTACTGTACAGACAACTTTAATAGATTTATTTATATAGCCCCAAAACACACTGGATGTATTTAAAATCCGTTAAACATACATCATCCTTAGTCCTACAGTCGAATTAGGCAAAATGCATTAACAGAAGAAATCAAATGAATCCTTAGTTAGTGGCAAATAGGCAAAGTTAGTGGCAAATTAGGGAAAATACAAAGTACAATTGTACAGATATGAGTAAAGTATCTGGCTCACAGTTATTACAACAATGACAGACCCATTCACAAACAACCGCTATGTTCAATATTTTCCTTTTTTGAATACTTCGCAATGGGAGCGCCGCATTTTTACGCTTTGCGTGACGAGGCGCTGAGCGTCTATTCTGCACCAAGCGCTGCACGTATGGTGTTTTCTTTCTGGTCGCCGAGAATTTAAAAAATGTTCTACTTTGGGTAAAACTCCACAATGACCAACCGTCACATCCTACATGTAGGCTACAAGTGCTAAACAACAACAACAATACAGGAGACTTTAATACACAGACTGACGGATCCGAACTCTCGCCCTACGTGCTTCAGCCTTCCCTTCATCCAGAACAAGTACTCTACCGTGTGCCTGACGTTTTGATATTCCGTATCATAGCAACTAGATGCAACCAAAGCGCCTCGGTTGAAAACAGGACGCTGCACCTCGTTGCCCTTCTGTGTTCTGCATTTAACATTAAACAACTATTTAATTCGTTTTTCTTTTAAAAAAGTTGCAATTATACCGAATATCACGCTGTTGAGCCAATCATTATCAAAAAGGAAATTCTTTCACCATGACAGCCGTATCACAATCAGTCTGAATGACAAGCAGCAAATGGTAAAAAATACAAGGGTCACAGAAATACTTGCATTGAGCTTGTGAAGAGTTTAAATGAATGCATAGTACGGGCTTATATGACGTATATCAGCTAACTAAACTGGGCTGGTCGAGTGCCTTTAAATGTCGAGTAGAAGCTAGTTGAATGGGAGTATTTCATACATCATTATTGCACCCTTGACCTCAGGGTTGAAAGAGACTATAAGTGGTGCCTGTTATGAACTTTACACATCTGAGTGTGTTTAAGATGTGTTTATGTGTGGTATGCATATTATTAAGGGTATTTGATGTAGAACGCAAACATTTTATCGGGTCGGAACTCTGGGTGTCTGTGTGTGCTTTCTCTTTCCCCCTGTTCCCCCCCTGTATGTATATGTGTAGTTGTGAGTTCTGTATGGAACTGTAGAAATATGTGTTTGTGTGTGTAATTTGTTGCTTTCATGCTGATTTCTGCTTCCCTCCAGTGGTCTCCTCTCAGCAGTGGACCAACCCCACCAGCGCAAAGCCGTCAATCAAAAACAGTTACACACACTCACACACACGCAAGCAAGCACATACACACAGATATTCATACGCAGCATGAAAAAAAACCTGCAGAACCGCTACCCGTACACACTGAACAGGGAGGGGCAAAGACACACTAGCATGTACACACAGTCAAACACACATGATGTGATTTTACAGTTCATTGATGGTTAAGTTCAAATTCAAATGTGATGAACATAAACCACAATTTCATATTTATTTCCGTCACTACAACTTTCCTTACGGCTGCTGTAAATCTCATCTGAGCTGCAAACCTGACAAATACACAAATAGCGTGTAAAAATCCAGCTGCAAACACGACCGACCTCTGCTAACATGTCTGCTTGATAAATACAGTGCGTGTGTTTGGGGCAGAATGGGTCACATCTGTGCCTGAAAAACAGGCGCAAAAGCTTTAGTAAACCTGGCCCCTATGTGTTTAAATGAGTCCCGTCACTCCATTAATGTATGCGTTTTATCAAACAAATTCAATGTATTTTGTTCCATTTATTCCCCCTTTATTTCCTCAGTGATTCAGAAAGACCAAAGGAATCTCACTATGCAAAACAAAGGCTTTCTTTCATTTCTTATACATATTCTAAATGAGGAGCCTTCTGCCTCATGGGTGAAGCACGCCCACAGTAGCTGCTATAATCCTAAACACACTAACAATCATCTGCATATGTACATTTAAAAATATCTTGGGGCAAAAAACAACATGTACTGTCGTGCTGGAAATCCAAACTTTACCATTTAGATTAACTCACACAGTACTTAGTGCATTTAACAATGAACCAAAGGTTAAAAGGGAAATTTCGCTGATTTTCAATCTTTCCGAGTTAGATATATTTTTGTTACCTAACGCTAAGTAACGTTAGCTAACGTTAAAATCTCGGGTGGTGACACACGGCGACGTTGGACTACCGGTTTTCTCAACACCTTTTACAACAATATACTATTTTGTTCAGTCTCACAAAATGTGCTGTTGTCAACAATGCCCTATAACGGTAGTTCCCAACCTGGGGTCCGGGCTCTCCTTTAGGGGGCGCCAAATATCACAGGGGGTATGCCATGATTTGTCTGCTCTGAGGTTTTCAAAATTAGATTTGCACATGTATAACTAAAATCATAATACACTCACTGGATAATTTATACAAAAGTCTGTATATAAAAAGATATATTTGTTGCTACTTAGTGAGCCACATTCTGTTTAAAGCCAGTATTTCTGCACAGTTGCAGATAAAGATCGGGCTAATAATATCAGCATTATACTATTAGTAGAATTAGATTCTAGTGGTGGCTGCGTAGGATTGTTTGACTCCTGTGATCCAAACATTTCCAGTAACTCCAGAGCGTTGTAAAGTCCAAAAGCCTAAATTGATTGGAAAAGATAGATGTAATCATTTCCAAAATTCACAACATTTTTATCGAACAAAACATTCTGATTGAAGCCATATTTGTTGCCGTTTAGCAGACGAGTTATATTCATTAAAGAAAGTCTAACTCATTTAATACACTCAGCTTTTAGGTAGGTTGGGAACCACTGCCCAATAATATTGGCCAAAAAGATGCCCAGAGTATCGCCACCCTGACGTTATTTGTTGTCTTCACCAGCAATGACCACAGTTTTATGTTTACAATAGCTGCTAACCTTACAGTATATATTCAGTACTAGTAAAGTTAGCTTCCAGATAAATAAACCACCTTCTCCTCTGTCTTGTGCTCTCTGCAGACAATATCGTTTGGCTGCTTTTCTTGACTTGGTGCTACAAGGGGAAAGAGTCGGAAAAGCGAACCGCATCATCTTGTGTCGTACATCGCATCAGAGCCAAATACCCCCCCCCCAATGGTCAGTTCAGAGGGCATGCTGAAGTGGACGACGCAACGAACGAGCTTTGAATATGATACGCAAGAATTTGTGGAAAAATGCTGCTAAAACTTAATGTTGCTAAAAAATGGACACTTTTACCTGGAAGCTTGTTGACTGATCTGGACTTTGTGTCAAAGTATGATGTACAATATGCTAAACATTTATTTGAAAATTGAATAACACATTGTAACGTGTTGGTTTGAATAAAGTTGTTTTCTAGATAAATAAAATCTTTATTTTCACATTAATGACTATCAAATATTGCTGTAGGTACACCTGTAGATGCATGCAGAATCATACCTGCGGCGTACGCAGAGGTCAATCACATTTTACTTCAGAAGCGATATGCATTGCATTTTATTTAGGGCTGTCAAAGTTTATGTGATAATAATGCATTATTTTAATCGATAGATGGCCCTAGTTTTATTACATCACGAGGGAAATTGCTTTCCAGCTCTTGCAATACAAATTTGAAAGAGTGCAAATACAAATATTGCAAATAAGAATAAATAAACATAAGAGTAGGTGCAAACTATAACAAAACTAGATAACCGTAAGCTGCAAATGAAGTGCAATCAAAACATAAAGAATATACGCAATGCCAAAACAGATTACCAGTTAGGTTGATAATATGGTAGTGTTGCATATTGATATGTTTGTACAATATCAAATCCGTACACAGAGCGGCGTTTGAAACGCCCACCTCTGCGAGGCGGAAGGATTGAGGAGGTACAGGGAGTTGCTGCAATGCATCCTGGTACATGTATGCACTGCCTGCACAGCTCTCACTGCAGTGCTGCTGAGTAGAACTCATTAAATATAGCATGCACAGGGGAATTTACTGCTACATAAAAAGTGGCGAAATGTCCCTTTAAGAAGCACACCGTGAGAGAGAATATAACAGCACCATTGGACCACTGGATGTCTGTACAGTAAGTGCGAGCAAAATACAGAGGGGAAAAAAAACAGAGCAGCAGAACTCTGTATCAAAAATACTATCTACTACTGTGAGCAAACTAGTTTTACAAGCTGAAACCATGAGAAAAGCCTGGGAACTACATTATCACAGGGTGCTTTATGTGTTTGTTTTTTTCAATAGTATCATTGGACAATTGTACAATAGGCCTTTTTTTTTTTTACAGAAGACATATTGACGTGTCACAGTAGTAAAAGCACAGTTGTAAATGATCAAATTAATAATGGTTGATTCCCATTTACCTGATTCAGTTTCAGGATTCTGGTATTGTGCACCTGTGCATGTGTCTGCAGTGAAACAGGACTATTGTTAAACACATACCACACGCTAAGATACAGTCATGTGGTTCTCAGGCTTTTCTCATATAAATGGAAGATGGGTCTATTTATGATTGCTGCATAATTGCACACACACACAGGAGACGTTCAGTATTACATATTGTCGGCGCTATAATCATGTATAGCAAATATATTCTGAGCAAACATGGATAAACTGAAGTAAATACGTGTAGATAATTGGTTTATTCTGTACATTTGTGCAAACATTTGCAAGGCTGATTTCCAAAAGGAGAAATTCAACATTATGTAAGTGTTGCACAGACAAAGGACTGACGGAACAGATGGTGCCTTCAAATGAAACTCGTGAGCTCGTGTTTACATCATGGGAAGTCGTGTACTCAATATGCTTGGCGTTCAAGAGGCTAAGTCGTGAGAACACCGCTGCTAAGCGACGGCAATATTACCGTTACTGTCGGCATCTAGAAGCCACAGAGGCTAAAAGTTTAGCGAGTTAGCAAGTGGGTAACATAATGCAGGAAATGCAAAGGCATAATGACAGAGGAGAAAGATGAGGCCGTTGGGAATATCATCTTTTTCCTATCAATAACACCCCATTTGAAGGCACCATGAATAAGCTAACTCGTTGGTCAATACCCAAAAAAAATCTCTCTCTCTCTGACAGTTTTACATTTTAAATAAATCTCTCTGAGTTTGCCAACGGTTAGTTACCAAACTAGTATAAATTCACCAAATTTGAGCTCTACGTGGAGCATTTGCGTGGATCCTCTAATCGCGGCGATTCCATTTGAATGAATAAATCCTGCGGGGTCCAGGCCCGTTAAAGCTTCCCTAATCGACAGACCTCATATGGAGAATCCATTCTATTTAAACACCAATCACGACTTACTAATTCACTTCTTTTTTTCTAATAATACTTTAATTCCTCACACCCTCCTGTTTTTTTTTTAATCCCATTTGCAAATTCCCATCCCATCTTCAGACTATTTTATCTAACTCTCCTTCCTTGAGACGCTGCCCTTTATCATTGGTCTGAGACAATATAATTTCTACTTTTAGTGGTATACAGCTATAGGATTGGGGGCATAAGTCAACCTGATAATATCCTTGCAGGCCTCTAGAATTCAGCTGATTAAGCAGTGTCCCCTATAATTGCCTCAGCTGTAAGAGAGATATGGGGGGTATTCTTGAATTACAGCAATCTATTAGCTTTTTTTTTTGCTAAAAACCTAATTTAACTAAATTGTGAAAAAGGGGAAAAGAGCTGAGGCACCTCGCAGAGCAGCAAAAAGCACTTTTTACTGCCGATGTCACAAGTTCAAATACCGTATAGCTGACAACCTTGACTGCTAATGATAAAGGATTATTTTCTAGAGTTCCTCTTATGTAAGCATGTACTTTAAAGTTTTTAAGTTTAAGGAGACTGTAAACATCAACACATCAGTATGCCTTTCTTTCACTTGTTTTCTTTCAGTCGGAAGTGGTAGCAGCTCGTCATTTGCATATTTAACCTTCTCTCGCTCTCTTTTTCTTCCCAGTCTATCATGCCATATCAAATCAGACCGAGAACAGCAAACAAGTCAGCAATCCGTTTACTTAATGAGTGATGCTGTTGGCCCACTTCCATATTAATAAAAATCATATGCTAATTATTGTTTTTGAGCCCAGTTAATTAAAAATAAGTGTGCTAATAAGTGTTTATTTACGGTACTCAACTGAGTCTAGAACAAGCTCACAGGTCAAAAATAGTCTGTCCTCATTAGACAAAGATCTATCAAACTTGAATGTGGCTGCAGTGGTCAGTCACAACACATAATATGCTGGGTGATATGCTGCCTTATGTTCTGGCTGTAAAGCTGCAATTAAGTTGAATGGCAGTTTATTTGCCTTGCTTATTCCTTAGTGGATAAATAATATAATGCACATATTTACATATGTAACGCAATCGTCCTTGTTTTTATTGTGTTTTAAGTGAATTTGTGTCTTTTGATCTACCTAAAACACTTTGTGGTGAAGTTTCGCTCGTGCGACCTCTGTCAACATTTATCTTTTGAGCTGTTCTAATGAGGCTTGATATAATTTCTTTTAATTTAAATATGTTAGAAAGTGCATGTGTGCATGCATATGATGTCAAACAGTCTTCAGTGAATCTTTTGCGCTTTCCCGCACATTGCGTATTTGAACTTATGATCAATGTACATTTAACTTATCGTTGACTTTAATTTGTATTTTTTCCTTTTGTACATTTTTTTTCTAATCCCTTTAGCACATATTACTGTGACAAATAAAACTTTGAATGTATCATTTCCTATCTTTACAATATATTAGGGCTGTCAATAGATTAAAATATTTAATCACGATTAATTGCATGATTGTCCATGATTAATAGCGATTAATCAGACATTTTTTTATCTGTTCAGAATGTACCTTAAAGGGAGATTTGTCAAGTATTTAATACTCTTATCAACATGGGAGTGGGCAAATATGCCTGCTTTACACAAATGTATGAATATATATATATTATTGGAAATCAATTACCACAAAACAATGACAAATATCCAGTCCAGAATCCCTCACAGGTACTGCATTTAGCATAAAACATCAGTGATCCGATCACAAGTGGACAGCTTTAAGTACAGGTGTGAACACACTCTAGACACATTGAGGACGCATTGATATTGGATCTTTCAGATCACATTCAGTGGTGGCCTGGGCCACATATGAGCACATTCTTTTAGCTGTGTGTACGCGAATGAGTCCTGGGCCACATTAAGGACGGCCTACTCATCTGACATCCAGCTGGGATCCGTGGTATCACCGCGCCCCTCAGGTGTATAAACAGGCAGACATGGGCGCTTATCAGCATGGAAACGTCCTCTGTGCTCTACTGTATCCTGTCGCAACAACTGTATTTTATTAGAATATATCTTGTTTAAAGGCTACATATCTACAGACTATTAGACTACGCACGCAAAGTGCATTATTATCATTCTGTCAGAGATGTTTTTGTTCTGCCGCTTTGCGTCGAGCTGACACCCGACCGCCCGCCCGCCTGTTCTCTGTCCTCCCCAGCTCTCTGGAGCGCCGTACCCCGCTGTGTCAGCGTCGCTGAGGTCCCCGGGGACCGCCGGTACAATAACCTTTTATTATGATGTTAATACAATGTACCAGAATTCACAAATATGTAGGATATTACTACTGACATTCATGTAGTATTACGTCACAACATCTGCTGTATCAGCCGTGTGTTTACTACGTGTTTATTTGCATGTAGAGCGGGGAAGTGAGATCGGAGACGAAGACGCACGTGGAGACGCATTCTAATGCCAGGCATGAACAGACGTACTCAAAGCTGTCCACTTGTGATCCGATCACTGAGGACGCATGTTAACACCAGGTCTGAACGGAGCCTTAGACCTACATGTTAAGTCCTGACTGAAATGTCATCGAGACCTCAGATACATCAGATATATCCTTCACATTGCAGGCAGCTTGGAATGCATTTTGCAGTGTAAAAAATAGTGCACCGAATGCATAAATGTGAAGTATTGAGGCCAGTGTATTTTCAAACGTGATTATGGTAATCACCATTGTTGCCCTTAATTGCAGCACAAAGGGCCAAAGTATACAGAATTAGCAGCATGTTATTATAACAGTGATTATGGAAATTAACACAGAATTACAATCAAGCTCCGATTGTTTGCCGCACACTTTGATCTGCCCGGTAGCTGTAGCATTCATACGTACATGTGGACACATCTAACCTACCGGTGTAGTGTGTGTTTCTGTGTGTTATGCAAAAAAAATGTTGTTTGGTGGTTGAACCTCCTCCAAGCTTCATATCCATTATGCTTTTGGATCCGCCTGTTTAAATGAGAAACAGAGAATGATGCAGTGATATTTTTTATACAAACACTATTTCCATAAAACTAATGTGCATGTAGGATTGCATAAGAGTGTGCCCACATATGTGCTTTTGTATGTGTGTGTGTATGAATTAGTGATGCAGCTAACAGCCGTATTAATGGCGATACTGAACCCCCCCCCAAAAAAAAACAAAGGCCACAACGGGAGGAATAAAAAGCCTTCAGAGAACAATCATTACAAATCCAGCAATGAAAACACACCAGTGTGTGTGCCAATCCTCACTTCAGCTTCTCTGCATTATTCATTCGCTGACAGCAAAACAAATATTAACATATAAACTATTAACATAAATTCCCACGAGACACTCATACCACTCCAGAACTAAAAAGGGCAATTTAATGCCACATTTGAAACTCAAGTTAAAGGAATGAATTCATGTCGGTACAGCGCGAGGTGCGGAGTGTTTCGATGGGAAAAACAGCGGAGAGATGATTTAACATGACGTCGTTTGGTGATTTGCCTAAAGAGGCTAAATTCACCTTGAACTTAATTCAATTCATGCGTCATTTCTACGCTTACAATACATTTATTGTATGTGAGTTAATACTCAAAGCTAGAAAATGGGCCAAGATTCAAGTCAATTTCCTCATAATGAATAAGATGCTTTTATTACTGCGCATATGTCATGGAAATAAAGGTTCTGATTTTCTCAAACTGCCATCATTACGATATTAAAACTATCATTTGGATGCTCAGACATGTTTTACTCTTTTTATAATGATAAAAAAGGGTTGAATGAATTACTGTAGTACCTTTTAGTTTATTATGCTCAAAGACATCGACGTCTTTTATGTGATCTTCTACTGTCTTGTCAGTCATGATGAGTAAAAGCCTATTTTAAAAAAATCTAATTTCACCTCATTAACGTGTTAAATGAACAATAAGATCAAACCTTTTTACATCTCTTTTGTGTCATTTTCTAAAATGCTGAGGCACAGGTCAGGTCTCTCGACTCTTGATATGATCACTAATTAACCAAGACCCAGTTCAAAACAAGCTTTTTCTGTGGTACAAAAACAATCCGTGATGGTAGTTATGAAACATGTGCCGTCTTTCCTTCCATTGTATGTGTCTCTGGCTCCGCGGGGATTTATTCTCTTAGTCTGCCGGTCGTTTTGTTCCCTCAATGATCATCAGGAGACAAGAGGACAAAAAAGAGGAGATGACCTTTTGCACCCTATTATTAAAACATTCTAAGTATTCCTACTACACTCCGGGGGACATTTCTGAGACTTTCTTGTCTCCACTTTGTCTGTCTCTTTATCAGTGTGTCTCACAGTATTGATCCACAGCTGCATTGACTTGTACATGACTGCAATTAAACTCTAAAATATCACATTTTTTAAGTCTTGATATGCGGCATGACTCCAGGGAGGCAATGTCAGTCTGTTTTCGACAGATATTTATATCAGAGGATGAATCCTACTGACTTTGTGATCATCTGACTTGTCCTCTAGTACCATTACGAGGTTGACATTTATGATTTTGAGTGAAATTACTCCTCAACTATTAGATGGACTGCCATGCAATTTGGTGCAGACATTCATGTTCCACTCAGAATGGATTCTAATAACTTTTGGTAAACCTTCATATTTACTGCTATGATCAGGTCAAACCGTAGAACTAACATTCCCATCAACCTCAACTGTACTTTGTGGTTATACCTAATTAACAAATGTTAGCATGCTAACACGCTAAACTAAGATAGTGAACGTGGTTAACATTATATCTGCCTAACATCAACATGTTAGCGTTGTCACTGCTATGATAGCATGCCGACGTTAGCATTTAGCTTGAAGCACCGCTGTGCCGAAGTATAGCCTCACAGAGCTGCTAGCATTGCTGTAGTGTTGTTTAGTCACACAGTAGGGCTGTCAATCAATTAAAGGTCCCATATTGTAAAAAAATAGGTTTTTAGGTCTTTTATATTATAAAGCAGGTTTAAGTGCTACATAACTACTGTTAAACTATCAAAACGTTCAATATATGGAGAAATACACACAGCCCGTATTCAGAAATTGTGCGTTTGAAACAAGCCGTCAGGATTTCTGTCCATTTGTGATGTCACAAATATACAATATTTAGACCATTACACGGTTTTAAATGTAAACATTCTAAATGTGTCTCAGTTTATTTCCTGCTGCAGTGGATGTGAATGACATTAGCTGACAGGAAGGAAACATGGACCCAAACTGTTGCCTAGCAACGCAATTCCGTTGCAATTCCGTTAAAATGCACTAAAACGGAGCGTTTCAGACAGAGGGTAAATATAGGTATATTCAGACAGACAGTATGAGGAAAATAAAGGGTTTTTTTTAACATTACAGCGTGTAAACATGTTCTAGAAGAAACACAAAATACAAGTATGAACCTGAAAATGAGCACGATATGGGACCTTTAACATATTTAATCGTGATTAATGGCAAATTAATCACACATTTTTTATCTGTTCAAAATGTACCTTAAAGGGAGATTTGTCAAGTATTTAGTACTCTTATCAACATGGGAGTCGGCAAATATACTGCTTTATGCAAATGTATGTATATATTTATTATTGAAAATCAATTAACAACACAAAACAATGACAAATATTGTCCAGAAACCTATTGGCCTGTGTATAGAGATGAATGGGAAATCAACTTTGTGTGAGGATAACCAGGTAGCACAAGCAAAACTAACAGGTGGCAGGGAGATATTTAAATTGTTACTTGTAAAACATTTATGACCAGCATGCCTATGTTTCCTGTCAATCTGAAAAGATGTAAATTAAACAAGAGGAAGTTGACAACGGTTTGGCGGGACAACTGAGACTGCAGTGTTTATAGCATAGAGACCTCGTTTATTCCCATGTGTAAATATAATCCAGCTAAATCACCTCTGGATATGAAATGCATTTTACAGTGTTGCCAGGTGTAGAGGAAACCTGTTGAGTCTGCCTGTCAGTCTGTCTCCTCTTCTGCCAATATGTTACCGCCTCTCCTCTCTCCGTCTACCTTCCTGTGTCTATCACCCAGTCTCTCTCTCCCTCCCCAACCTGCCTCGGCTACAGGGATCAAATCCTCAGGTTTAATTGTCTTCTGCCCTTTGGACTTATCCGCGCTCCCTAAACTGGCAGGGTGTCTCTGGGATTTTAGGAATCCTTTACCCTTTTAAAACATTCATTCATAGGGGCGATGTTTAAGCCACTGCGTGACATCCCCTGGACATCCGCAATATAGCTCAGCTTAATACATTATTTAATCCCTCCATTATGATAAGGATAACACGGGGAAGACGAACACAGAATAGAGAAAAAGAAGAGGGGGAGGAGAGGAAGTGGAAGCAAGAAAGCGAGGGCTCGACCTGACATGTTACTGGCTGCTGGTGTGATCCTCTTTGATAGCGACGGTGTAATGTTTGACCCCACTGGGATAAAGGAAAAGGCCAATATAGAGTTTTGGGGGTGGTGGGGGTTGAGTGAGAGTGGGAGGACTAGTGTTTGACTTGAGTTTGACCCCTTTCACAGAGTAATTGGCTGCGGCCTTTTCTTACACGGAAGACATGGAGGTGGAAGGAATGTGTTGGCAATAGGGAAAACAGCTATTGAGCAAAAAAAAAAGAGAAGCAAAATACAGTAAGAGAGACTGCCGGGCATGAGAGGCGGGGGAGGGAGAGACACAACATGTTCATCGCCAGATTATTATTCTCTAAACATCAACTTCCTTTCTCTTTTTACTTATTTTATTGTAACGGCCAGTTTAGACAGTCTGGCTGTCGGAGATCCTGAGAATGAGGCGATATTGGCTCTGCTTAGGCAGCAACGGTTTCTAAATAGAAATATGAGTGTACCGACTGAAAGAGGAGGGGATGATGAAGAAATAAGGGAATAAAAGAAGACAAAGGTCTACACTGAATATAAAAGAGAAACAGTTAAAGGTGCTAAATGCGAGAGTGGGAGCAGTTCTATTGCCTCCGCACGGCCTTCAATATGGCAGCGGCGGAGCCAGTGGATCGTAGCTAATGGTGCTAACGGTGCAAACAAATGCAACACTGCTGACTGAGCTAAAAGTATTAATCCGAGAGGGGGCCAGAGGATGAGCGCTATGCTTCACCGACGGCGCCGCTGGTCGAGACGGCGTTTTCAGCTGTAACTGCCGTATCAGAGCCATAAGCTAGCCAGTGGGGCACACTCGCATGCACAAAGATGCACTAAAAGCAGGTGCACCCGGTCCGGCAATGTCAACAAAGCACAGAGAAGCTCGGATTACAATACACACAGAGGGAGAGTGACTTCATTCTCTGCTCAGGTAGACTTTACTCCTCTATATCTTTACATAGCAAATAGTTGTTTGCTGCTATATTAAAGCTGAAGTAGACGAGATCGGAGCAAATATGATTAAAATATCTATAAATCTATAAAACGGTCGCTATATCCTGACAGTAGTACATGGTGGTACAACAGGTGACCTGAAATCATGTGCCTCTGTGTCCTCCGGTGCTCCTAATGGCATCTGCAAGATTTCACATACCGGAGGAAAACAAGCAGTAAGAGCTGATCTGATGTCCGCTGTCCATCTGCTGTCTATGAGAGCCGGCTGTCAATCACTCGCGAACTCCGACCAAACGGCCGTATTAGGCCACGCCGATCAAATATGAATCAATATCATGTTACGTTAATGCCTATTTCTCTCCTCCGATGTTTTCAGAATCATCTTGTAGTGCACGGTTTAGCTGTAATAATGAGAAAGTTTGTGACACCGCCGCCATTGTGAAATCTGGTGAAGGAACGCCAAGTTCTGGTCACATGACCGGAGCACAGCCAATAGGAACGCTCTGTCGATGAAATGACCTGTGATTGGTCAAAGTCTCCCGTCACGGGCTAGAAGCCTGAAAACAGAGCCATGAGGAGGAGCACAAGTCTAGTTATCTCTAATTACAATATGCTGAAAGGCTATTATAGAATTTTTGCCCAATGATGCCAGAAATATACTGCCTACTGCCACTTTAAGGTCCTGGATATCGTATAGAGCACCTTCAATGATGGATACCCTACTAATAAACAACAGTTTCCTTGTTTTCCTTTTTAGTTTTATTCCAGTTTGGGAACTGCAAACGAAGAATTGTGAACACAAGTTTACCCAAGCTGACCGGTAAATCATGGGCATTTTGGTGACCTGCCGTCCTGCGTTGTCAGCGCGTGAGGAAAACTAATTTTATTCCAGTGATTGACAGCCGGTCACACTGCACGTCACAGCATTTGAAAGCATTAATTATCTCCTCTAATTGTAACAAAGGGCGCACAAAGAAATTGTTGTTTATGAGCATCATTAGTCAAGTCTTTAACTTGACCTCATCAGTCATAAATAATGATGGACAGATAAACGGAGGCTGAAAATGTGGCGTCTTGTTGGAATGTTTCCATCAAATAACGGATTCTGGTCACTAATTACTGTCCTTTTAATGAAGACCTGCTGTAAGACGTGGCCACAAGCACAACACATCTGTTTTAACCCGTTTTCTCTCCCTTACTATTTGGGAAAAATCTCCACATCTATCTGCTGATGTTCTCACTTGTTACCATGGTAACCAAATTGCAGATCATTGATAACTACACAGGGCATAACTAACGTGAAAGTTACCATGATCAGCAGACTCATTCAATACATTTGCGTCGTTTAACTTAACACATGTCACTTTGACTATCACACAAACCTTGTGGTTGGTTTGAGTTCTCCCCACAACTGAACTCCACCAGCGTTTAGTTTAGTCCCTGTTTTTAATAGTACAAAACACACAGGTCAAATCAATGAGAGAGAGAGCGGGGGAGAGAGAAGGGTCAACATTGGTGTTTGCAAAGAAGGACAGAGAAAATTAAAGAAATGAGGAAATGAAGGAAAGACAGAAAAATAGGCAGAAGGAGATGAAGCTGGACAGCAGAGCGTAACAAAGAAACTGACAAAGGGTTTGAATATGGATATAATAGCAGAGAAAACGGCTCCGTGGTTCACAGCAAACTTAATCGATGCTAAGCAGGCATGCTATAGTCGACAGGAGTCTGGCCTGCATCCATTCAACAGGGGTTTATTAGCCAATACATAAATACCACACACGTACACGAGAATGTATATTGCTGAGGAAACTAAGAACGGGCAGGAACAAAAGAAAGGGATACAACACAGTCAGAGAATAACACAGGAAAGGAAGGAAGGAGGAGAGGAAGAAGAGGAAGAGAATGTGGTTTGTTATGACAAGTCGGTGTTTTGGATTCAGGTTTTTGCTTTTGTCTTGGTTTCACTGTCTCTCAGACACACACATATAATAACTCACTTCAATAAATCACTTTACAAAATGAGCTCCAACAAGTGACCACTGTGTGCGCACACACAAACCCTGTATCACGCCTAAGCGTGTAATAGACTTGCCTGTCCACCAGAGGACAGCGTCAATATTACACGCGTGTATGAAGGTGCAGTACCAGCAGGGGGCAACAAAACCACTTAGTTATGTTTGGTAAAAACATCATGGTTGGCCTTAAAATAAGTACGTAAAGTAAGTACAATAAGTGCGGAAACAACGTAACATCAGTACGGAAAACACGTCACAAACATCACTAACGTAACTTACGAAACAAAACACCGGTCTCCTGGTTGAAAGTCCTGTGTTTGTTGGACATTGCAGTCGGTACAGACTACTTGGCATAGACTTGCCAAAAGCAAGAATGATGTTCTTCCTGCACGCTAAATGTTAAATACTTTTTTCTTAAGTTTGTTTCGGTCTTTAAATGAAATGTGAAATACTCCACCTGTCCACATGCTCTGGTGGTGTGGTATCGATCTTAAGAAAATCATTTCAGGTACAATAGAAATCACAGTAATTAGTCCATTGATTTACCAATTACACCTCTATGTCTCACAGAGCGTCTTTCTGGTACGTGAATGTCCAACGTAAAGCCGGATCATGCTTATGCAACCTCTGACATAACTGCTTTCTACACATATTCCAACTTTACTTCCACACCGGGGACAAGTCCACTGATGGCGGCGGTTCCGTTGAATTGAATTGTATTCAGTTTGACATTTTACCGATATAAATAATAGTAGGACTTAATGAGGGCGGCGAGACAATTGCAGAGGTAGATGGAAGAGGAAGAAGTGTAAGAGGGAATGCAGACATTTGAGAGCAAAGAGGGACGAGACGCAGAGGAGAAGAAAGACAGCGAGGCAAAAAGGAGGGAGATCGGCGAGCGGGCGAAGCGAGGAAAGCACGAGGAAACGAGACAGAAAGAGATACAGCATGGCGGAGAATGAGCAAGGTGGCAAAGAGGAACGACAGAGATTGAGGGAGCGGGCGAGGAACACCACGTCAGGCGAATGAACAAGCGAGCGAGGAACGGAGGAGGAAGAGTGTTGAGAGGAGAAGACGTTGGCGGTGTACTGATTTCTCCTCCATTACATTCTGAAAAGAGAGAAACACGGGATGCACGGCAGAGATAAGAGGAAGTTGATTAAAGAGGCACTGCCAAAGAAAAGAGGCCCTGTATTTAGCATTCTCCTGGCACGGCGGAGGCTTATTTTCATGTCCTAGTTTGTCAAAATGAGAGGGAGCCAGAGGGTAACGGCAGAGGAGACACAGGCAGCGAGCGCACAGAGATAGTCATGTTACGTGATTGAGACAGAGAGGAGGGAACAAATGCAAAGCAGACTGAGGGAGAGAGATAGAGAGAATGAGAGAGCACTTCATCTAATTATCAAACCCTTAGCATCGTTTCTCTGCCACACTTCAAGGGACAAAGTGTAAAATCACATTGTTACGCACAGATGTTGACAATTACATAAGAAAAGACCCTAAAATAAGAGATATGCCGCTTTTCTTTTTTTGCCTCGGCGGCATCTCATTTGTGATGACTATATCGAGTGTGTGGAAAACAGCACGGTGTGTGTGTGTGTGTGTGTGTGTGTGTGTGGTCCACAACCTGGTTTTGATTAGAGTTGCGGGCAGAGAGAAGGTGTTTCAGCCTGGGGTTCACATTAACCACATGTTATATTTACTGTGAATAATCCTAGCTGCTGTCATTCTCTGGCGGTTTTGCTTGTAATTTCTACTCTGTCCTTATTTATCTAAATATCTAGTACCTTCTCTTGTTTCATCCTCTCCTCTCCTGACCCTGCCTCCTAAAAAAAAAAGTTGGATTACGCTTATAAAGTATTTGCAAACTGTTCATTGCCAATGTGTTGCATTCTCCCCACCCTGCACGATCTGCTCCTGGAAGCTAGAAATCAAATAAAGTGTAATTACCAGAAAGTGAAAGTCAACTGTTTGTTCCATTGCAACATCAGCACCCAGCAATAAAGCTACGCTTCCGCCATTTTGGACTGAAAGCAACTACCGAACGCCAGTAAAACGTCCTCATATTGTCATATTCTTCCAAAATGGCCTGTGTTTAACAATAAATCATTATGAATATAATGGCGGCAGCAGCTGTTGTCAAAACATCCAGCGTTTCGTCTCTTTGCTTCTATACTCTTTGGCTAAGTCGTAATCAACATCTTCAAGGTTATGTTTAGGTAACTCAACACCCTTACGAATAAAAAAATGGTCAATCCAGGCTTTTCTTTTGTCGAACTAATTCCATGCAAAAATGCTTCCATCTAAAAGCCTCACAAAGTTTCTTATTAGCTTCAAATGTGAACGTATTGGACATTTTTCTTTATTATTTTCAGGCTATTTGAAAATGAAGAAATATTTAATGTGAATGGTTGCATTCAATATTTACAATGGTTCAGACGTTCATGTAGAATTTATGTTCGCCTTGAACATTCCTGTTGAACTTATTAAAATTCTGGAGGTATCAGATTCAAAAGAACAGAAACTAACCAGTGAAACCTGCTGACAGAAACAACAGCAGCAAATCTTCTCTCCATGGAACTTTTACTCAAGTCAAATCATGCACTCATCTTTCTGACTTCACAGGGGTCAAGGGTCAACTGCTTGAATATGAATGAATCATAAAAGTATCATACGAAACAAGTAACATTGACTACTGGTTGGAATAGTAAATAGTGGACTCTTCACAGCCTTTTTCCTTATTTCACCAGTCTGACACAACCCAACTTGATGATAACATGCTGCTTAAGCCGAATACGTGAGGGTCCACTAGGGTCCGTGTGAAGTCAATTTCGCCATCAGAGAGTGTACCGCTAATTTGTTGTGCCGCTACGCTACACTTGGTGGCGTAGCGATCTACTGTGCACATGTGGAACACGTCCTCCAAGTGGACGGTATAAACAGAACTGCTACACGTGTGTGGTGACCACAGCTGTCCGTATACACATCTGTTTCCAAGAATAACCGAGGCTTAATGCCTAATACTTTTGCAGAAAAGCTCGCGCAGAGACATGCCGCATACTTCCTGAAAAATGTGACTACTAGAAGTTGGATTGGACATGTTACATGTTACAACAGCAACGACTTATTAATACCAAGCACAGGAGTTCCTCCTCTTCATCCAACTCTTCCAGATTTATTTGTTTTTCCAGTTATATAGTTGTGTTGGGCCAAACTTATATGGAACTATTCAATCACGCCTATCGAATAAATCAAAGACCGCCTGACAAAGGATTTAAAAAAAACACAGCTCCAAATCAAAAAGAAATTACATGCCACGTTCAATCCGTGGCAGCACTATGTATGCCTGGCGTGCACGAGAGGCGCCTGCCTTGTACCAGCCTGCACAGAACACACAAGTGCACAGCCGCGGGAGTATAAATCAAGCATAATATTGCCACGGACCAAGCAGAATAGCTTATTTAGGACTGACCGCTAGATTCAACAACCGGTTCACGTGTAAGCCTCACTTAAACCGTGGACAGACAGGCTTAACCAAAACCACAACGTTTCCTTAACCATAACCGAGTGTTTCAGCAGCCTAACATCAGGGGGACGCGGGACAAACGCTGCTCTTCAAGGTCCTCATCATGTAATCATCCACCCTGACGTCTGTGCTGCAGTGTGAGGATGTCACCACATAGTGTGTAGGAGATCACTTCTTCTGTCCTCGCCTCGTTTTGTTCTCTCCTCTCCCTCTCTCTCCAAACCTCCCTCGCTTCCCTCTCATCTCATCTCTTCTCCCACTTCCACTTCACTCCCCACCTCTCCTCTTCTATCATTGTCTCCCCTCCTTCCATTGCAGCAGCTCTTCTCTTCTTCCTCCCCTGTTGCTCTCTGCTATCCTCTCCACCTCCCCTCTGCGCAGCCTGTAGGTGGCACAGAGGCATGGAAATTGGCACAGAGTGCACGAGAGTGATCTGAAAAGCCATTTCTGTTCTACGGCCGTCACGAGAGACTCCGCTGTCGTATCCCCCCCTCCGTTCCGCCGCACTCTCTCTCTCTCTCTCTCTCTCTCTCTCTCGACTTGCACTCTTTTTTGCTCATCCTGTGCTCTCCTCACTCACAGTTATCTATTTTCACTTTCTATCTCGCCCCTCCCGTTTTTTCCTCCCTACGATCTCCTCTCACACACACACACACACACACACACACACACACACACACACACACACACACACACACATACTTTCTCATTCTTTGCCCGATTTATCTCCACTTTCTGATCTGACATTCAATATTTTGTCTGTGCTTTTCTTGTTACTCCATCATTTTGCTCTCTCTTTCCACTCTCCTCTCCTCTCATGTCCTCTCCTCTTCGTGACAGTCTTCAGATTATTCCATACCCTCCCAGGCGGTGCGTATTAATAACACGATGCCATTTGTACACAGGGACACGAAGAGAGGAGGATGAGGGAGTGGAACCTTCGACCTACCTACCAACCTGTAGCCTACTACGACAACTCACAAGGTGTATTCAGCATTTCAACAGCACCAGTTCCATCAGTACAACAACAGGGTCAAGTTATGCTCGCCACACTTTAACAAAAACAATGTTTTCATCAGGGCTGTCAAAGTTAAAATGATAATTAGTGGTGTTAGTGGCGTTAAAACAAAATAACGCACTAAACGCAAATTTGTTTTAATGCCACTTGTTTCTTTAACGCATTAACACGTTTTTGGTTCTGGCTCAGTTTTAAAGCTAGATTGAAGATACTGGTATCATATGAAACTAGAAAAACCTAAAGAATCCATTGGTACCAACCATGTCACACTAGCTTGTTGCGAAAGAGGATAAATAACGTTCCAAACTAAATTTTGGCGAGGAAAAAAACTGTCATGGCCATTTTCAAAGGGGTCCCTTGACCTCTGACCTCAAGATATGTGAATGAAAATGGGTTCTATTGGTACCCAAGAGTCTCCTCTTTACAGACATGTCCACTTTATGATAACCACATGCCATTTTTGGCAAGTCATAGTCAAGTCAGCACACTGACACACTGACATAACTGTTGTTATCTGTTTACCATGTTATGATTTGAGCATATTTTGTATGCTAAATGCAGTACCTGTGAGAGTTTCTGGACAATATTTATCATTGTTTTGTGTTGTTAAATGATTTACAATAATAAATATATACAAACATTTGCATAAGGCAGCATATTTGCCCACTCCCATGTTGATAAGAGTGTTAAATACTTGATAAAAGTTTCATTCAAGAAATGTATCAAGAAAAAGGCGGCACAAGTATTGAGTTCTCATCTCCTTCTACCTCTCCCCTCCTCTCTCACATTCTCACTACTACTACCCTCTTCTCCATCTCCTTGCTCTCTTGTCTCCTTTCCTTCAACTGCAGCACACTATACCTTCACCTTTGCTTTCCCCACCTTCATGAAATTTCATCTTTCATCTCTCCATCCCCACCTCCACCTCCGCGGTATTCCCTCCCTCTCCTCTCCTCTCCTCTCTCCCGTTCTCTCTCTCCTGTCCGCACGCCTGCCCGTTCATTCGTTCACTCTCCTGCCACCTAATGGGGTGCTGTTGCTATGGAAACGCAGGACGAACATGCTTGCATTCCAGCAGGGGAAAGACGATAGCTTGTAAAGTGTCTCCCTCACCCTCTTGTTCACTCCCTCCGTTTCTCTTTTGCGCACGTCTAATTCAAACACGCTTTTTTTTTTTACATGAATGGGCGCCATTGTTGCAAAAGTACATGTACATGACACAATGTAAAAAGAGAGGGGGCAATGAAAAAACATTGATTAATCTAATGATGAATAATGAAGGACAGTATTAAGAGGGGTGGAAAGCATACGTACAGTAAATGCATGCATACATAACATTTACATATAGATTACACTCACATACTATGAATACACACTGTACATTTGGTTTACAGGACTCATTAGACAGACGTTTCTCTGACCTGAATGCAGATTTTTGCTTCCGTATTTCCACCGAGCAGAATACAGACTCTCTTTTCACATTATTTCACAGAATGTGTATTTATATTTTGAAGGGGAGATAAAACCCAATGCTGCATTTGACATCACGCTCTTTGTTTTCCTTTTCTTCACACATCAATGAATTTAGCTAACTCCATGCACAAATTTCTATTGGGAATTAGGTAAGACTGTGATTAGTTGTAGTTTTTTTTGTGGCTGTGGGTGGTAAAGATGGATTTAGCTAGTGTTTGTCAGCCAGCTGTTAAGAGCAGCTTGTTGTTCGTGTGCTTCTTAAGAGTCTGGATCATTTTGGGGAAAATAGTTCTAGCGGCTCCTTTTTTCCTTCATAGTTTGATTAGTTATGGATTCAAAGTTTCATCCAAATCAAACTGGTGGGTTAAATTTATAAAGCCTTTCTAATGCAGATTTATTATGGCCGTAATGAGCTTATGTAGTCGAGCCAATGGTTTGTGTGCATTTCCCTTCAGTAGTGAAATGGCAGATGTGCATCTTCTCTGAAACACCATTACTTGCATCTTTCCACCTTTCTTCATTTTTATTCTTTCTCTTATGCTCACTTTTTTCTTCTATCTTTCCCAAAACGACAGAGAGGGGCGGAAGTCAACCAACCGTGGTGCAGAGAACGTAAATTATATCCTTTTTTTTCTGAAAGTAACACAAGCACATGGACTGTTCTTGATCCAAGGGGCAACCTGCAGGACTGAAAAGTGAAGCAAAAAAAGTGATGCGGAAGTGCCTTAAACTGGCATTATTTCTAATAGCCAGCAGGGGGCGACTCTTCTGGTTGCAAAAACTACTTCTCATTTGATTAAAATGATGTAAACATGAGTTTATGGTAAGCTTAATTTAGCGTTTGCTATGCTAGCAGTAACTGGCCCCACTCTTCCTCCACCCTCTCGTCCGAAAATGGTCACTTCTGGACGGCTAAAATGCCGAACTCGAGGCATCAAAACGGCCGTCCACAAACCAATGGGTGACGTCACGGTGACTACGTACACTTCTTATTTACAGTCTATGTTCTTAACATTGAACATGAGATCAATTAAAGGTCCCATATTGTAAAAAGCAAGATTTTCATGTTTTATAAAGCAGGTTTAAGTGCTACATAACTACTGTTAAACTATTAAAACGCTCAATATACAGAGAAATACACACAGCCCGTATTCAGAAATTGTGCGTTTGAAACAAGCCGTTAGGATTTCTGAACATTTGTGATGTCACAAATATACAATATTTAGACCATTACACGGTTTTAAACATAAACATTCTAAATGTGTCCCAGTTTATTTCCTGTTGCAGTGTATGTCAATATCATCAGCTGACAGGAAGTAAACATGGACCCAAGCTGTTGCCTAGCAATGCAATTCTGCTGCAATTCCATTGAAATTCACTAAAACGGAGCGTTTCAGACAGAGGGTGAATACAGGTATATTCAGGCAGACAGTATGAGGAAAATAAAGTGTTTTTTTAACATTACAGCATGTAAACATGTACTAACACAAAATACAAGTATCAACCTGAAAATGAGCACGATATGGGACCTTTAAGACACAAAGCTGCTCATTTTAGTGACTTTTTCATCGTGGCTCTACAGATTACAGCACTTTTTGGAAGTGATTTCGAAAAAAAAAATTCCATTTATTTCCACCTGTCAAGCATCTGACAGCAAGGTGAAGAGATTTCTTTAGTAACCAGGCTTCAGTCATTAGCTCATACATCAAACATGTCATGCAGGATACGAGGATGTCAAATAATATCAAATAATGCCACAGTTGAGATGAACAGTCCCGGTAATCTGAAAATTACAGGAGCTTGTGCCTGGAAAGAGTCTGATGTAGAGGCGTTTTGTATGTAAATGATTTTCTTGTTGGCTCTACGGATGGCAGCCATGGCGAACTGATGTACTGTTTGTAATTTAGAGGGAAAATAATTAATATGATAAATGAATACTGTGAAAGCCAATTTAAGACTTCATCAGGGATAATTTTTTTAAAATACTATTTCAGCAACAGCTGAACGGGTTTATTGTTGCCTTTGTTGTGAAACAAGACGCATTTCTTTTGTGAGAGACTTGAAAGTATACGACAAAGAAAATATATTCTCTGTCACCTTTCTGTCTGACACTTCTCCCACATGCTGATGGACTGCTGGTTCTCCCTGAGGCGTTCACACCACAAAATGGACGGGCATCAACCCTCCATCACCAATTTTTGACTTAGGAACAGAAGACAATCCGCCAATGCAGGTTGAGCAAACTAACTAACTAACTTTAAAAGCATGTCGGAGAACTACGGTGGCCTTTCGGTAACGTAAAAACGCAAAAGGCTCACACTAGAGTCTGTTTGGTTTGTCCGTTCTGGGCTACTGTAGAAACATGTTGGACTCCGTGAACAGGACCCGCTCCCTCTGTAGATATGAAGGGTTCATTCTAAGCCATCGAAAACACAACGATTCTTATTTTCAGGTGATTATACACTAATGAAAACATAGTTATGAATATTATATTCCATTTATTCTAATAGATCTCCCAAAATGTTTCCTTTAAGTGGAAGAACGTCAGCTAAATGTATTTAAGGTATAAAAAAGGATCAATTATGTAATAAAGTGTTCCCTGTGACCACTGTGATATATTACTGCATATTAGACTATTAGATTGTTAATAGTGATATATAGTGAGGCAGTTCAGTCCAGTGGTTCCCAATGTAGGGTTTGGCCTCCCCCCAAAGGGGCACACGACGGCTCATGAGATGATTAATGAGGTATTCATTTTTTTTTTTTGGACTCTTCTCTAATCTTTTCTTTTCCT
This sequence comes from Sebastiscus albofasciatus, assembly GCA_916701655.1. Lineage (NCBI taxonomy): Eukaryota > Metazoa > Chordata > Actinopteri > Perciformes > Sebastidae > Sebastiscus > Sebastiscus albofasciatus. The sequence continues at coordinate 52,859 of CAKAOI010049217.1, forward strand.
GTGAAATATCAGATAATTGGTGCCTCTTTGGGGCCTCGGACACTTAATTAAATGAAGCCATCTGAGAAGTTTTCTGGGAGATTTCTCTCTGGTGGAAATGGGACAAGTAGACACAAGAAGTTGAAAGCCACTGGTTTAATCCTAAAGCATTATGTTTCATTAGATTATCACCGTTTTTTCGGTAAAATAATAAATTTAAAATTAGGAACTTAAGCTGTCGGGTAAATGCAGTGGAGTAAAAAAGTACTCTAATAAGTAGTGGGGCAGAAGTATCAAGTATCATAAACTAGATATCAAGTAAAGTAAAGTACGAGTCTGTCAAAAATTGTACTTAAAGGTGCTAAATACGGGATTGGGAGCGTTTCTATTGCCTCTCAACGGCTCTCAACATGGCAAAGGCACGCCGTGGCTCGCAGCTAACGGTGCTAACAGCGCTGACAGAGATAACAGTGTTTACCTAAGAACGGCGTTATCAGCTGTAACCGCCATATGAGAGTAATGCAGAGCGGTGGCCGTGAGCTAGCCAGTAGGGGCACGCTCTCATGCACGGACATGAACTAAAAGCATGCACGGCCGGTTCAGCTAAATAGTTGTTTGACACTATATTAATGCGCTGAATATTAGCACAGTACAGTACTTGAGTCAATGTACTTAGTTAACTTACTTTCCTCCACTGAATATAAGAGAGCAGCAATGTGAGCGACTGAGAAGACATGTTTAATCACCACATTCATCCAACCTGTTGCACGCAGCACAATGCTCCCATATAAACAAAAAGGGGATGGGAGGTGTGTTTGGCGACGCACTATCGCTGGTCTTTATGGTCATTCTGGTAAAATAGATCCCTAAATGTTACCGGAGGTTGCTGTAATGCAGGGAGATAAAAAAAAAATATGGGGCGATAGGTGGAAAAAGGAGGAAATTAAGGGAGATGAAAGAAGAGCATAATGGTGAATAACAGAGAAAAGAAGGCTCGAGAGCAAATAAAAAAAAACACTACAATTCTAAGACAAATGCATGATGGGAAACCTCTGTAATGGCCACTGCTATGGTCTCACAATATTCAATGCAACGCCTCGGGGTTATTATCATGCATTGCGATGACAACGTAGGGTCCAAAACACAACCTAGCAACTCACTCGAAGAAACAAATTCCATTATCACTGCTTGTATGCATTTCCAGTTCAATTTAAGATAACAGGGGTTTGTGCTGATTGATTTTTGAATGAATGACTTCCTGGAGACTGATGTGTATTTGTGATTCTGGGTTTTTTTTTCTCACCACTAAATGAATTTGCAGAATGATTTTTTTTTTTTCTGGTGTAAACACAAATGAACATTTTCTGGGGCGGGAGTGGGTGCAAATGGAAGAAATGCCTCTGCCCTTTCCTCCTATGTTTGTTTGTTGTTTTGCTTTTGACTTGCTATGTCACAGGTATGACTCATTGACAGTCTTCCATGAAGTCAGCTTTCTCTTAGTCAAACAATGTAAAGCCTTGACCCCCCGTATAGGCCTCAAAAACATATGCTTGGACTAGGACTGTCAACATTGACGCAATAACAACGTGTTAACATAAATTCGTTGTAAAGGCACTAATTTCTTTAACGCATTACATAACAGAAAAACCTAAAGAATCCATTGGTACCAACCATGTCATACTAGCTTGTCAAGAAGGAGGTTAAATAACGCTGAAAAACTGGCATTGCCATTTTCAAAGGGGTTCCTTGACCTTTGACCTCAAGACATGTGAATGTAAATGGGTTCTCTGGGTACCCACGAGTCTCCCCTTTACAGACATGCCCACTTTATGATAATCATATGCAGTTTGGGGCAAGTCATAGTCAAGTCAGCACACTGACACACTGACAGCTGTTGTTGCCTGTTGGGCTGCAGATTGCCATGTTATGATTTGAGCATATTGTTTTATGCTGAATGCAGTACCTGTGAGGGTTTCTGGACAATATTTGTCATCGTTTTGTGTTTTTAATTGATTCCAAATAATAAATATATACATACATTTGCATAAAGCCGCTTATTTGCCCACTCCCGTGTTGATAATAGTATTAAATACTTTACAAATCTCCCTTTAAGGTACATTTTGAACAGATAAAAAAATGTGCGATTAATCGCGATTCAATATTTTAATCGATTCACAGCCCTAGCTTGGACACATATAAGCCAAATAGTACACACACTGTAAGCTCGTCTCGCTGTGTCTCTGCACCAGACAAACACACACTGCCTCCCCTCATACACACACACATACATACATACATACATATGCAGCCGTAGCAGACAGATCAGAGGGCAGTTTGTAATTCCATTAGCTGAAAGGTCAGTTTCTCTCCATTAGCTCTGCGCCATCTGTCTGGACACATAAACCCTCGTGTTAACTTTAACTTTATAAACAATCCATTAAAACATGAGCGTAAACTACAAAACGGGCAGGCGCAGAATAGCAATGAAGCAGGGAATCGATAACAGTTGGAATTAGACGGGGGTTAAGGGGTGGGTGTGGATTCAAGCATTTTTCGCTCTGCATGCACATTTTGTGTTTATCTGAGTCAAAGTCCGTCGTAGATCAGAGAGGAGTATTGAATCCGTAGACATTAACAGACATTCAGCAGGCGTAAGAAAATGAACCCACCCTGTTATTTCTCCCTTTCTCTCCATCTCCAGCTAGGTGACATTTAATGGATGCACCTCGGCAGAATGCTAACAGAGCCCTGCAGCCACTGGGAGGGATAGAGGAGAGAGAGAGAGACAGCGGTAGGGTGGGTTAGATTTCCTTTTTTTTTTTCAAAGTTAAAACAGAGCAAGAAGAAGAGAGGAACCACAGGATGAGCCACTGAACTTAACCTTTGAGGGAGGGAAAATAACAGATATGAAAGTCGGAAGCTTATTTCTGAGACTAAGATGGATATTTTGGGCGGAAAAGCGGAGAAAAGTGAAAGGTTAGAAGAGACTGAGGAGGAGAAGGGCAGAATGAAACTAGATTAAATGTGGAGACATGATATGACAGGTAAAAAAGTTCCTGTCTCCAGTTGCAGTCTTCACTAATAATAATAATTAGAATCCTCATAATCAGTTTCATTGTAAGCCGGCCACCAGACTGCTAATGATGCACTATCCCAGTCTGTTTGTAATAAGTCAGTGTGAACGCAAAACTGATCAGAACTATGCAACTACCTATCTATTCTCCCCTTTTGGTCCGGACCAAATGAACCAAACTATAGGTGTGAAGGCACCCTAAGACATTCACTATATTTTATAGTATAATAAAAAAATGAAGGGTAGAAAAGAGATTGAAAGAAGCGAGGGAAGAGGGAATTAAACTAGATTAAGTGGGGAAGTAAAACATGTAATAAGAACTGAGCTCAAATGAGCAAAATCCAAAAAGGACCATGCGGACACTATATCAGACACAGTTTCATTTAGTTTGAGAGTTAATAATTTACGGGGAGCAGTGTCAGGTTGAAGAGGCCTTCGTGGCAGAACTTCTACTCTACTATAGCTTCATTTACAGTTCTGCATACACTGGGTCCCGTCTTTGTCTGCGCAAATCCAAAACCACGGCTGGAACTAGAAAAAAAGGAAAACCCCATTCACGATTCCTCACCATGCAAGATAGCTGGACTGAAAAGCAACAAGGCTTCAGGCCTTGAGTATCAGAATCTACCACTACTGCTCCTAAACAGACATAAACAGGACATACATTTATTTTATAGCCGAGTTAAGTGGTTGCTTTATATATTGAGGCCTGGAAAATAGCTACGATTAGAAGTTCTATATATATTGCATAGGTTGCGCTTTAATTAAGTGTAACAATGCCTACATGTATTGTCCCTGCCAAATCCATAATAAATAAATAAATAAATAAATAAAAAGTACTGTTCACGATTAAGTGTGGTCGCATATGCAGCGATAAACACTGTAGCATTAGCTATTTTGGCATGGTCTGAATCTTTAGTGGGAGGCTGCCTGAACGCTGTGGAGAGAAGGACTCGCCATCCAGTCTGTTTCTGTTTCGCTCCACGAATCGACACATTCAGGTGATGCCGTCGTAAATTAAAAGTTTGAAGTGCATCTACAGATCTGTATCTACAGATATACATGATTTCAGACACAAATCGTTGTTCATTGAGCTTGATTAACGCGGCTAATCGGGCTATACCAACTAGTATTTTATAGCTGACAACAATCGGTGCGCTGCCAAAACTTGCGCTCCAGAATCTCTGTTCAGCGTGTGCGAGTTGTAGACATAAACAGCTGATTTGGGTTCCAGGGCGTACAGAAAGGATGTCGCATACCGAACCAAACGTCCCGTACCGAACAGTTCAATATAAATACACATACCATTACACCCCTAATATTGAGTCCTTTCCAGTGTATCAACATGTTCAAAAGAAAGTTTATTTGTGATATTTTCGGTTTGGCTCAGATGGAACCGTTTTGACATTCCGCTGACATCCATCAGTGGTTAACTCACCAAAATTGAAAGAAAGCAAAGTTCAGGACCACGGTTGCCTTTTTCTACATCCCTTTGGTCCTACAATGGTCCTGAAGGAAAAGTGCCGGAGAAAGAAAATGATGAAGAGCTAAGTGCAACGACCGAGGCAATTTTAGAAACCAAATTAGAAGGAATAGATGGAGAGGTGGTGTGAGTCAGTAGGGAGTTGAGGGTCTTTTCTTGAATAGGCTCTCTAGGTTGACAGTTGATTTTCCCTGAAACGTACACAGTGGTCAGCTGTCCGGTTTGACACCCACATCCACACACTTGCCAAACAACTTCCATCCTCAAATATATATACACACACACACACACACACACACACACACACACACACACACACACACACACACACACACACACACACACACACACACACACACACACAGTCTGACAACCATATCATCACTATGCACTCCCACACACATGCCGACCACCCGCAAGCCAGTGAGCTATGTACCTGCACCTTCCTCACTTGGTTACACATGATAAACAATGACAGAAAGATCGCCTCATGCCGTCAACATCTCGGCGAAAAAACAAACCACAAACAAAGCTAGATCATAAAAAATAACACCATACATTGCTTATACCATACATTATACATCACTTCTTCACAGCAGGCGAGCAGAAAGCGGAGTTAGCGAGCACGCTGCCGGAGGTGGCTGTTTAGCGGTTTGATGATGAAGCTCTGAGGTTCACGCTGGTAAAATACTTCTTATGGTGACTTGCGTCGCAGGATGGTTTTTGACGTGTTTTTATCTCTCGGTGCATATACAAACACATACATATTGATGTATTTATGATGTTTGGGGGAGTTGTGGGGAAGTCTGAATGTCATTTCTCTTGTATCACAGCGTACAGTGCAACTGACAAAGAAAAGATTACTGAGCTCTCTTCAATATAGGTGTTGTCTTTATTATCAACAATCTCCATTGACATCAGAAAACTTGAAGGAGAAAACACAAGAAGCTGAGCAGTCACCATTCTTGTGTTCTCTACATGGTATTGATCCATAGCCGTTGTTTGAGGGGGTGCATATCACCTATACAGTACATGCATAGGACGTGTTGCTTGCTTCTGTATGCCTTTACCCCTTAATGCTAAAATAGGAGTGAAATAATATATCAAAAATAGGAATGTCAATCGATTAAAATATTTAATCGAGATTAATTGCAGTGATGGTCCATATTTATTTGAATTTATCGCACATTTTTATCTGTTCAAAATGTACCTTAAAAGGGAGGTTTTTCAAGTGTTCAATACTCTTATCAACATCGGAGTGGGCAAATGTGCTTGCTTTATGCAAATATACGTATAAATGTATTATTGGAGATCAATTAACAACACAAAACAATGACAAATATCATCCAGAAACCCTCACAGGTACTGCATTTAGCATAAAAAAATATGCTCTAATTATAACATGGCAAACTGCAGCCCAACAGACAACAACAGCTGTCAGTGTGTCAGTGTGCTGACTTGACTATGACTTGCCCCATACTGCATGTGATTATCATAAAGTGGGCATGTCTGTAAAGGGGAGACTCGTGGGTACCCATAGAACCCATTTTCATTCACATATCTGGAGGTCAGAGGTCAAGGGACCCCTCTGCTAGTATTTCCTTGCTACAATTTAGCGTAAGTTTGGAGCGTTATTTAGCCTCCTTCACGACAAGCTAGTATGACATGAATGATACCAATGGATTCCTTAGGTTTTCTTGTTTCATATGATGCCAGTATCTTCACTCTAGCTTTAAAACTGAGCCTGCTACAACCTAAAAATCGCAATGTTGGCGTTAACTTTGACAGCCCTAATCAAAAATATCGAATATCATGATATAATGTTTTGTGATACCATATGGATTCTCAAAAACACTGTTTGGATTTTTAATTAATAGTTTACATGCAAAGATTAACTCAGACAATACTTTATTTCATTTGATTTTACTCCAATTTTATGCATATGGTGTTGTGTTTTTTATTTGACAACAGTTTTCCTAAAATTAGATTTAAAAAAAAGAAAAAAGAATCGCAATATATATCGCCTTGCTTACAGTATCGCGATATATTGAATCGTAACCCCCGTATCATGATACGTATCGTATCCCCAGATTCTTGCCAATATACACAGCCCTACTGCTAAAGAAGAAATACAGCTTTAATAGTGAGAATGGAGAGAAAAGAATCATTGCCACATTAAGAGGAAGACAGAAGGGGTGATAAAGAGAGAGAGAGAGAGGAGTGGTTCCAGCAGGAGAAAGGGGAGTAAGTCTCTTACAGGGAGAAAGAAATTACTATAGAAGAAAAAAGAGAAGGGTAGAGAGAGAGAGAGAGAGAGAGAGAGAGAGAGAGACAGAGAGAGAGAGAGAAAGAGAGGTGGAGGGCTTAGAAACACCACAGGGAAAGGTGGAACTCTCTTTAAAGTGCAAATTGATTAGAAGGGCTAGCGGCTGGGAGTGTGTGTTGCTGCATAAGAGGTCTATATATGTGTGTGTGTGTGTGTGTGTGTGTGTGTGAGTTCTGTATTTAAGTGTGGTTTTTTTATAGCATATGTGTGCACTGTATGTATTATGTCCCTGCAACAACAGTGTGTGTGTGAGTCACTGCATGGATGTCGAGAGAGGTCGAATGGGTGAATGTGTGTGTGTGTCCCTGCGGCGGCTTCTATAGGATTGTGTCTATGTGTGTGTCCTCCTGTCTTCTTGCATTAATTCATGTGATGGTATACTGTATGTGTGTGTGAGCGTGCATGCAGTGTGTGCGTGTGCTGCAGACAGGGTCTGGATAATGGGGAGACAGAGGGCTCTGGTCTATCGGTCTATCGGTATTCTGGCAGACAGAGGGAGAGTCTCTGATTGTGTGACACAGAAGGAGGAAGAGGAGGAGGTGGTTAGAGGAGAGAGGAAACCAGAGATGTGCACTTTTAGGTTTAGGTGGGAGGGGGTGAGACAAGTGGACAGAGAAGGGGAGAAAAAGAAGAAAGGCAGAGAGACGCGTTGTGCATTAAGAACAAAAGGCAGAGAGAAAGGTGAGGGTAAGGAACAGAAAGAAAGAACCAAAAGAAACTTTCTCAGCATGGAACCTAAAAGGAGGGAGAGAGGAGACGGAGGCAAAAGCAGGAAGTAAGTGGCAGTAACATGTGATCACAACCCACCTCACTCATTAATGTCACCCCCCAGTCTCTCACCATATGGCTGCAGTAGCTGTTCACCCCACCAAGCATGGGACCAATTAGATTGGTCACCATATAAAAAAAGCTAATGAAGCAGATAAAGAACACTGGACATGTGGGATGAAGTAGGGATGTTTGTGTGTTGTGACACGACGGCACTGATTTCTGGGGATAGTAATGCCCCTTTTCCCACTAAAATTAGTGCGTATATGCATTTTTAAACATGGAAAAACCCACTAAAAATAAGCGATCGTGCCTTTCCCATTGCCAGTAGAATCAGAATCTGGTTTATTTCACCAAGTATATACAGTACATACTAGGAATTTGACTCTGGTTTTTCATGCAGCTCTCTCAATGTACTCACACAGAATAGAAATAACAGAATAAAAAATACAATACGGAAATAAATACTGGATGAATATACGTAGACTAGATGATTATGTACAGCATGTATATGTGGACATGTCCGTACACTGATTATGTGACAGGTATGTACATAAATTGACAGATGATATGTACATATTACAGAAAAATGTGCAATTAAAAAATGTAAATCATAATCTAAAAATGTGCATTAAGGACTGTAAATTATAATCTAAAACTGTGCATTAAAGATTGGAAATTATAATCTAAAAATGTGCATTAAAGATTGTAAATTATAATCTAAAAATGTGCATTAAGGACTGTAAATTCTAAGTTAAAAATGTGCAAAAATGTGCATTAAGGACTGTAAATTATAATCTAAAACTGTGCATTAAAGATTGGAAATTATAATCTAAAAATGTGCATTAAAGATTGTAAATTATAATCTAAAAATGTGCATTAAAGACTGTAAATTCTAAGTTAAAAATGTGCAAAAATGTGCATTAAAGACTGTAAATTATAATCTAAAAATGTGCAAAAAGTGCATTAAAGACTGTAAATCATAATCTAAAAATGTGCAGAAATGTGCATTAAGGACTGTAAATTATAATCAAAAAATGTGGATTAAAGACTGTAAGAATTATAGTCTATATGAGCAGCAGTGGATATTTGGTGTTACAGTGTATGACTGAGTAAGTGCTCATCAGAGTGATGTCCTGGGGGAAGAAACTGTTCTTGTGTCTTCTTGCTTTGGCGTACACAAGACGAATATGCCTTTCTGTTTGTTTGTTTTTTGGTTTGTCACCTTCAACATCACGGGCGGATGCGCCAGCCGGCACAGGAAGCAGGGTTAGTGAACAGTGAAAATGTTAACGGTGGTTACTCCTTTTTATATCTGTCACTTATTCAGTCTCTCTTTCAAACTCTCAAATCAGAGTTGGTGATTGTTGGAACAGTGAAACACTAAGAAAGACGGTTTCGATGAGTTTTTTTGTTTCTGTTGAGGTTGATTGAAGTGTGTTTTATGACGATCAATGACCTGGAGTCTGGTGGCTTCGAGGAGAGCATATTAATTGTATGTTTATGTACGTTAATAAATTATGATAATAGTCCAAATCCTTGTTGATTTTATTTATTAGACCTTAGGTAAAGCAAACACAAACCATCCCGCACACACAGTCCTTTCTCACTGTCAACCCTCCCCCGGCACATTTATCGAGTATTTACGGTTCTATTATAAAGTCATTATGTTCAGGCAGAGCAGCTGCAGTATAATCCTGACATGAGGGGACCTTTCCTCCCCGAGCTGTGATGTCACATCAGACCTCATATGTCCCCTGATGACTGGGTAGAAAAAAAGTTCCACAAAAGGTATTAGCATACATTTATTTAAAGACGCACTAAATTATGTCTGTGTGCATTCGGGCACATTAACACAGTAAAGCGTAGACGTGATGAGCACACATCTCTCGACCATGTGAAAGGAATAGAGGCTAAGAACTGCCGCGGGGAGCTAAAGGTGACAGATAGTTAGCATGATTGCTTTTCTTATGCTTCCTTACTCTCAGACAACTCTTCCTCTCCTCCATCTGTCTCTGTCTCCCCCACCCTTTTCCTCTCTAACGTCCACCTTTTCTTCCCTCCATCCTCTGATGAGCCCCGTAGATGGAGAAACAGGAGAGAGATAAGTCAGAGAAAGTGAAAGGAGAGGAAGGAGGTGAGGCAGAACTGAGTTTGAGAAGAGGAAAGCAAGAGATGTGATCACTCCTCAGAGTGCAAGACCCACTTTAAAGAATCTCCAGAGAGATACAGTAGGTAGCATAATTCATATTCAGAGAGGATTACCTGATATCCTTGTCACATCCCCGGTACTAAATCATCCAACACAGATCCATACCTGACAGCAATATGTGAAGAAAGAAATATTTCTTTGACTGTTATAATCCCCTCTGTAAAATAGGATAGGAAGAGAGAGTGAGGATTTCATTTTGCCTTCCCAAACTCCACTTTAACTTCCTGCACTGAGAGACAGACGGACCGAGAAAGTCACACAGATAGAGAACAATATCCAGACAGCACTGACTGGTGTAATTTCTTGGATTTAACACTGACGATCATTGCACCGCTACGGCTGAGAACATGCCCACCCGAAATCACACTGAAACTGACAAGTGAAACGTGTTCATAAAACTGATGCTCTACATTCTTAAACATTAGTTTTAAAGGGGCAGTGTGTAAGATTTGGCAGCATCTATTGGTGTGGTTGCAGATTGCAACCGACTGAGTACCCCCTTAGCTCACTCCTCCCTTTCCAAGACTGTGGTAACGTGAACCGCCGAGTGCAAAACCGTGAACGCACAACAGAAATCAGACGGCGGCTGGCGGTACCATGGTTTTGTACTTGGCGACTCATGTTACCGCAGTTTCACAAGCGTGTCGGAGAACTACAGTGGCCTTCAGGTAACGTAAAAATGTGAAAAGTTCTTGCTAGAGCCAGTGTTTGGTTTGTCCGTTCTGGGCTACTGTAGAAACATGGTGGAGCAACATGGAGGACTCCGTGAAGAGGACCCGCTCCCTATGTAGATATGAAAGGCTCATTCTAAGCTAATAAAACACAACAATTTTTAGTTTCAGGTGATTAAACACTAGTGAAAACATAGTTATGAATATTATATTCCATTTATGCTAGTAGATATCAGCACACTGATATAATAAAAATATTATCAATAAAGACAGTATCTGTTTATCCACCGATGCACAGCTATATATTTTCCTTTGTACTCAATATAATTACTCTAAAATGTTTTGCTATAAAAACAAAACAAAAATCATTAGTAAGTTGCCTGCTTTTTGACTTAGTTGTGAACAAACTTGCCAATAAAAGCTAATTGAATAAACAAAATCTAAAACACTAATGACCCCCTTTTCCCTTGCAAAGGAAAAAAGTCTTAAATTATGTAGATTATGCACTGTACATTTTAAGATTACTGTTTGGAGACACACATATTGTTTTAGTATTTATTAAGACTACATTTTCATATCAGCAATATATGAAAATGTGTAGTCGTTATGTATTAAAGGTCTTATTGATAAAATGTTTATGTAAATTAATATAAAATTAATCATTTTAAAAATGTTGGTGGGTCCATTAATTCCATTAATTAATGTTTTGTTTATCTCTGTGGAAGATATCCGATGTTTGGTTCCCACTTAAACAAGAATTGCGAGCCATTAGTAAAACAACATTGGTATCACGTGTCTGGGTCGTCAGTTAGCGTGGAAAAAATTGATAAATGGTTGAGATTGACGGTAAATGTCTGGCAACGACTTGTTGAATAGTAAATGCAATGGAACGGAGGAGGGAGAATACGACATCTAGTGGCTGAATGTTATCAATAGCACCTCATCTTTTTTTTCTTTCATCTACATGTTGCAACACATTCACTCGTCAAATACCACCGCTTGGTCAGTGGCCCTATGTTTTAAACTATGACATTCTAAGTACCCCTCTGATGTCAGTTTTGGACTCAGGGACGGCGTGTCAGTTTCTGCTCGTTACATGCATAATGTTTTTTTCAAAATAAACTTCTATGTTTACAGGAAACATTCAGTTTCCGCTCAATACAAGCATGAAGTCTATTTTCAAAATAAATTTCCAATGTAGGTTTACTGATGCATCAAAACTATGTGGGTTCAGGCAACAAAAGTATTTGGTTAGGCGTTAAGTTACGTAACAAAAGTAAGGTAAAAGAAGTCAACGTTGACTTGATTTCACACTAGACACGAACAGCGGCCTCCTGAGTGAAAGTCCTGTGTTTGTTTGACCC
>CAKAOI010049219.1:0-22866 GCA_916701655.1 Sebastiscus albofasciatus
GGTAACCTGCAGGATTCATCGCTGTCAGCTCAACTGTATTCTGGATTGTGGCTTGCAGGAAAATTATGCAAGAACTCAACTGACTCTGAAATGTTTTGGCGGTTAGCACACGTCTTTTTTTTCCCACCAAGAGCCAATGACGCAAATGCAACACACTCCTGTTGACTGCTGAGACACAGGCCTCACACACAGGAAATATCTATTTAATAACAAAGTCTGCGTTTAAACTTGACTGCAGACAGCATGTTATGAATTTTTTAATGACATACTATACTATGACTTTTTAATGATTTTTATGACATACTATACTATGACTTCATATTTTTTATGACATACTATACAATGACTTTTGAATATTTTTTGACTTACTATATTATGACTTTTTAATGTACTATGACTTTTTCATATTTTTTGTGACATACTATACTTTGACTTTTCAATGGTTTCTTTTATGAAATACTATACTTTTTTCATGATTTTTTTTATAATACTGATTTGACTCTCACATACACACACACCTCCACGGGGCAAAGGTCAACATTAAGGAGAGGAAAACATGCACATTCTCAAAATTGTTTGTGGTGCTGGGAGTAGGTCTCCTCCAATATGTACTTTTTCAAAAAAATGACTTGCTCCCGCACGTACTTTTCTCTGCCTTATTAGTCAACGTTTTGGTCAACAAGGACCTTCATTAGGACATTAAGGAGATAAAATGGTGGTGTGTATTCTTTTAAACACCACCAAATCAATGTGATTGGATGATTGGAAGGGTCTGCCATCCCTATTGGCTGAGAAAGTGACATCACATATCCATTGCACCATTTCCATTTTAACAGGAGGGAAACACTATTCCACGGGGTAACAGACTTCGGTATAACGCCGGCTGTGCCTGCATGTACATTACCAGGCCTTGCACACAAGCCGCAAGTTCACTAGTTACGTCTGATAAACAAAATAAACTCACAAAATGTCAATGAAGGAAATAATCTTGCACCTAAATAGAAAAATACAACCATCTACTTTCTGAATTCAAGTTTCAACAGTATCTTACACCAAACTAAGACGGGCTTAATTGCCTTGTTAAAACACACTTCATTCAAACTGGACAGAAACAAAATAAAACTCACCAAACACGTCTTGGTTGGTCTCTCCAGTGTTCCAACAATCAGCAACTCTGGTTTGGTCGAAATAAATCCTTAATTCACAGAGTAAGATGTGGAAATATGCCGGCCTGCACACCGTTTTCCCCCCCTTCAGTATGCTTGCGTCCGAAATTCCACACCAACATGCTCTTTAGTACGCTACAACAGTATGGGAGATTTTTTAGTATGTCCGAAACCAATAGCACGTGAATTGCATACTAATTCCAGTGAAATGTTACAGTATGCAACGTTGGACACTGCGGCGGCATAAATATCCTGTAATGCAATGTCAACGACGTTGAAGGACAGCTCTTTTACTCAATCGAAGTGTAAGTATAAGATTTCACTTTGCTACGCTTCAGTAGGCGGACATTGTTAGGCATCATTGGGCAAAAATCCCATAATAACCTTTCAGCATATTGTAATTCAAGTGTTCTGAGAGATAACCAGACTTCTGCACCTCCTCATGGCTCTGTTTTCAGGCTTTAAAAACTCTAGCCTGTGACGGGAGACTTTGGCCAATCACTGGTCAGTTCAGAGAGAGAGCGTTCCTATTGGCTGTGCTCTGGCTGGTGGGCGGTGCTTGGTACTTTCTCATTTTACAGCTAAACAGTACGCTACAAGATGTTTCTGGAAACATTTGAGGAAAGAAATAGGCATTAACGTAACAGAATATTGATTCAAATTTGATCAGCGCTGCCTAGTTTGACAGTTTGATCTGAGTTCATGAGTGATTGACAGCTGCTCAGAGACGGCAAGGCTCCAGCTCGGCTCCGATTGGTGGTTTTCCTCCGGTCTTTGAAATCTTGCAGATGCCATTAGGAGCACCGGGGGACACAGAGGCACATGATTTCCCCCCCCTCCCCCATTACCTGCCTCATTTACTACTGTCAGGAAATAGTGTGGTTGTTGGTCAGGCGGTCCACCACTTCAGGTTGGATTGTACTACCTTTAATGAACCTCTTACTTTTCATCCAGCACCAGCAAGTGAACATTTTCAAATTCGAGGCACACAATTTTTTTTCTCAGATTACCCATCTCATGCACTACTGTCAGGATATAGTGACCGTTTAATAGAAAAACATGTTTTTAAAAATCATATTTTGCTCCATTTTTACCCCCTGCTGCTTTAAATTAGCAAAGAATGAAGACAAAATGTCACCCTAAAATCGCCCTGAAACATTATTTTGTCTTGGTGTTGTCTAGAACACTGGCTCAAGCTTTGTTAATAAATATTTGTTTCAGAGTCAAAGGAAATAGTGCCTTTGTTTCTACTTTGGGTGAAGTTCTTTGGCTTGAAATCACTGAAAGTTACACATTAACAGTGCAAATATGTAAACAGCACAACTGTGGAAAATCATTCCAGTGTGTAAACAACTACAATCGGCTTAAAAAAATCTCACAAGCACCATTCAGAGTTATGAAACAGACACCTTTATTGACAGATGAAACTGTTTTCTTTTTAAAGTTGCTCGACGCTTTGCAGACAGGAAATCTGAATTTATGGATGAGTTCCAAGACTTTTGTAACACACATAGAAATAAGTATCTGTTTTACTTGAGGATATATGTAAAAGGGCATAAAAGGTTACAATTTGTGCCATAACCATAAAAGCAGAGAACAACAAGCATCACTAAGCCACAGCAGTAGGCAACTCCAACACTGTTTGAAATTTAGCCTCTGTGATTGTAACCGAAGTTGTATCTGTGGTATCCACTGTGACTGAGCACCTCATGCATCTTTACGAGCACGACAGTGATTGTAATAATGAAAATGAGGACAGTGATGGAAAACAGGACTGTGGCCCAGATGTTGAGGCAGCGGGCAGTGGAGCCGTATTGTCGGGCGCCCTCCAGATCTCCAGCCACCTTCCGGTCTCTGGCCTGGAAGGACGAAAGCACATTGATTTTTAAAAGTGGATTCATATTTATTCTTGACCTCAAGGTAATTTCAAAGTTGAGCATCGGCACAATCTCATATTCTCCTTCAAAACCTTTAGATTCATGTTTGCTGTATTTTTCATCCACCCATTCTCCCTTTTCCCATACAGTATATAGCTTGCTTTACATAATTGCTGAAGATGAAGAATCAGAGATTGAACATTGTCCAGCAAAGTTTGATACACAATTAAAGTCTCTGTTTTTTATCTTTTTTCTTTTTCATAACTTCTTTGTATTTTATTGTTTCAATAGTTAAAACAGAAATCTTTAAACCTATAATATCTAAAATCTTAGAGAAGAATATTCCTTGTCCCCAAACTGCCCGTCCTCTGATTGATTCTGGTCATGCACTCAGTGAGGGCTCCGTCTTACTAGTCTGCAAAAACCTTTGTTTTCCATTGACCCCATCTCTCCTTTGTAAGAACTGCTATTCGAGATTGAAATAGTTTCGCAATAAAACTCTTTTTTCCCCCAATATTCTTTGATAGGCAGTAACAAAAAATTCCCCGTGAAAGAAACTCACCTTGATAGAGAAGATGAGAGCTGCCCATCCGAGGCAGCAGGGGTTTGGGTATAATAAGCAGCAGAGTGACCAGATGATGTGGTCCTTGGGGGGCTCAGTGTTGATGTTCACAGTGGTGTACTGGACCACTGTAGGTCCTCCAGGCTGTCCATCATATGTCCCCTGCAATGGAACACTCTCAATCGGGTAACATTCACGATTCATCGCTGTCAGCTCAACTGTATTCTGGATTGTGGCTTGCAGGAAAATTGTGCAAGAACCCAACTGACACTGTAAGTGTTGATTTCCTTCTGAAATGTTTTGGCGGTTGACACAGGCCTTTTTTTTTTCCACCAAGAGCCAGTGACGAAATGTAACACACTCATGTTGGCTGTTACTATGACAAAGAACATCCCCGGGTGCTTCTGAGCAGCCCACTGCTCCTAAAATGCTTAGGATGGGTTAAATGCAGAGGTCAATTTTCATGTATGTACTTGTATGTATGACGAATGTAATTAAGTTTATTTTTTTTTAAGTTTAAAAAATATAGTACATGGCTTTTTGCAGTATTATAAAAATCTCCTGAAGAGTTAAAAATACATCATCCAGTCCATAAAACAGTCCTTTACATTTTGCACACATTAAAAAAAAAAATACTTGGTAATGAAGCGGGTGCGTAGGGTCTCTATGGGTGGTGGTGCAGGGTGAAATATGACTACTGGAAAATTACAAATTTACTGACAAATGAAACTAAAACAACTGCTGAGACTGAGGCCTCACAGACAGGAAATATCTATTTAATAACAAAATCTGCATTTAAACTTGACTGCAGACAGCATGTTATGATTTTTTTAATGACATACTATACTATGACTTTTTAATAACTTTATGACATACTATGCTATGACTTTTTAATGATTGTTTATGACTTTATTATTTAGTAACAGTGAAAATGTAACACTATAATTGTGGAAAAGAATGTCAGTGTGCATAGAACCATCATCTTTTTTTTTAACCTCAAAATCTCAATTTCAAAGAGTTCTGAAACAGAAAAAATAATCTTTCGTTTATGGACAAATGAAACTAAAACAGTTGCTGAGACACACACCTCAGAGACAGGACTTATTAATAATGTTTTATGACATACTATACTTTGACTTTTTAATGTGTCTTTATGAAATACTGTATATGACTTTTATATGATTTCTTTTCCGATACTGATTTGACTCTCACATACACACACACCTCCATCGGGCAAAAGGTGAACATGACTTCGGTATAACGCTGGCTATGCCTGCATGTACATTACCAGGCCTTGCACACAAGCGGCAAGTTCACTAGTTACGTCTGATAAACAAAATAAACTCACAAAATGTCAATAAAAGGAAATAATCTTGCACCTAAATAGAAAAATACAACCATCTACTTTCTGAATTCAAGTTTCAACAGTATCTTACACCAAACTAAGACGGGCTTAATTGCCTTGTTAAAACACACTTCATTCAAACTGGACAGAAACAAAATAAAACTCACCAAACACGTCTTGGTTGGTCTCTCCAGTGTTCCAACAATCAGCAACTCTGGTTTAGTTGAAATAAATCCTTAATTCACAGAGTAAGATGTGGAAATATGCCGGCCTGCACACCGTTTCCCCCCCCTTCAGTATGCTTGCGTCCGAAATTCCACACCAACATGGTCTTTAGTACGCTACAACAGTATGGGAGATTTTTTAGTATGTCCGAAACCAATAGTACGTGAATTGCATACTAATTCCAGTGAAATGTTACAGTATGCAACGTTGGACACTGCGGCGGCATAAATATCCTGTAATGCAATGCGGTAATGACAACGACGTTGAAGGACAGCTCTTTAACTCAATCTAAGTGTAAGTATAAGATTTCACTTTGCTACGCTTCAGTAGGCGGACATTGTTAGGCATCATTGGGCAAAAATCCCATAATAACCTTTCAGCATATTGTAATTAAAGTGTTCTGAGAGATAACCAGACTTCTGCACCTCCTCATGGCTCTGTTTTCAGGCTTTAAAAACTCTAGCCTGTGACGGGAGACTTTGGCCAATCACTGGTCAGTTCAGAGAGAGAGCGTTCCTATTGGCTGTGCTCTGGCTGGTGGGCGGTGCTTGGTACTTTCTCATTTTACAGCTAAACAGAACACTACAAGATGTTTCTGAAAACATTTGAGGAAAGAAATAGGCATTAACGTAACAGAATATTGATTCATATTTGATCAGCGCTGCCTAGTTTGACAGTTTGATCTGAGTTCATGAGTGATTGACAGCTGCTCAGAGACGGCAAGGCTCCAGCTCGGCGCCGATTGGTGGTTTTCCTCCGGTCTTTGAAATCTTGCAGATGCCATTAGGAGCACCGGGGGACACAGAGGCACATGATTTCCCCCCCCTCCCCCATTACCTGCCTCATTTACTACTGTCAGGAAATAGTGTGGTTGTTGGTCAGGCGGTCCACCACTTCAGGTTGGATTGTACTACCTTTAATGAACCTCTTACTTTTCATCCAGCACCAGCAAGTGAACATTTTCAAGTTCAAGGCACACGATTTTTTTTCTCCAATTACCCGTCTCATGCACTACTGTCAGGATATAGTGACCGTTTAATACAAATAACTTAAAATACCGTTTTTTAAAAACCATATTTTGCTCCATTTAAAAAACGATGACAGTCCCATCAGCCTCCGCTGTCCTTTGTGCATTTAGAATTTAGCACCGTCATTGTGGGCATGTTAGCATGCTGACATTACCATTAAGCTCTAAGCACCGATGTGCCCAAGTACTAACTGGCAGAGCCGCTAGCATGGCTATAGACTTGTGTGCCGTGTTCCAGTTCTACAAGTATTTAGTGTACTCACACTGGAAACGCTACCGCATACATACTAATTTGATTGATTTTTGAGTGTGCTATTGATACACACTATTCTCCCACAAGGCAATGCACAAAGGAAATGGAGTTGCTCACATAGCTGACAAAAAAAATAATTAAATAAATAAATCGTGGATGGAAGTCAGATATTTCCAAAATAGCTCAGACAACACAAAAAATAAGCATAAATATGAGGATAAACCTTTTGATGTCTATTTTTGAAGTCAAATTGGCAGTAGCTTTCCAAAGTTGCAGTTTGATTTACATCAGATGTCATACTTGTATCATTCTCTGTTCGTATAAAATGGTTAAGTGTGATATTTGTTTACCAACTGCTAAAACAATACACTGCCGAGTGTAGATACTGTATAGAATTAGTATGGATTTTGTTTTTCTAAGGGTGAATATGTAGCGTGAGATGCGTCTGGATCAAAGAGCCCTTAACAGAGATAAGCTGATATGAAGTCGTTCAGCAGCTGATACCTGTTTGTGTACCAGGTAGATTTAAATGCCTACAGTCGTAGCAGGAGACCCGCTAATGTCAGATTAAATTGGTTTTGCTGCCATTTGATCAAACTGCACATTAAAATAAAAAATGTTTTTAGTCAATCAGCTCAATTACATTTCATTTTCACCTCACATAAAGACAGCGGGAACAGAAGAAATGGAGACAAATGGAAGCTGCCGATAAGCTTTGATTACAAATGAATTAATACAGACACTAAACACACGTCTCATCTGACACAATTTGAACATTAGTAAGAAAAAAAAAAAAAAAAAAAAAAAAAAAAAAAAAAATCAGTTACATTCAGATCAAGATCAAACATTTGAGTTTACAAATACACTAAAATAACAGGGTGCATGGACAATCCATGTTGGACGGTGATACACTCGACTGACTGATTGCATCCTTTGTGGTCTCTTCTCAGGATGAAAGTGACCAACATGAGATCTTTAAACTTGACCTGAAAGGTGAGTCTGAAATTCTCCTCTCCAAACTTGGTCGAGTTTGTAATATGCTGTTAAACCCCAAATAGGGAGGAATTATTTTGGGCAGTCATTCATTTTATTACCATTTCAGATCAGAACTTAGTAGTCAATGTAGATTTACTGTCAATGTACAACTATAACCATTAGGTTACTAATGACAGTCTCTTTCTACAGAGGAATACATGTTGAAAACTACAACATCAAACTGAGAGCAATTCATAACTGATTCTTCCAGTTTTAAGGTTAAAATAATCTGTATTTGGTAGTTTTAGTACACAAAAAGGCACTATTGATTCAGCTGTAGTGGAAATAATTCCTCATCTTGTAACTTGCTTTTCATTAAGTTGCATATCTGACGAGATAAGCAGACGCCTGCAAGGAAACAACCAATAGTAAGACTGACAACGGGTTTCCCCATTGCCATTTTCTACTGATTTCAAATATAATTTTTCACAATTATTGTCTGAAAACTAGCTAAAGCTGATCATTTGACCAAAGTGAAAACAAAAGGCACAGCCATTAGCAAAGCCACAAGTCAATGCTGCATAACAAATCAAGTTAACTTACCAACCCAGATTGAAGATTCAAGTTGTTCATGTCAGGCATAATATGTTTATATTTTTTTTTTTTATAAATGTTATTTGAATGTTGACATTTTCAATAGCTGGATTTGTTTTTCCTTAAAGTTAAGCTAGATCATTACACAACCTGAGGAATTATTGGAAATGATTACTCATCCTACTCAACAGCAGTTGGGGTTAATTGATTTAACGCAATCAAATCAAAATGCACATAAAATAAAAATACTTTTAAATCACTTTCAAGGCGGTTATGTGGTAAAATCGGTCAGAATCTTTTATTACTTTATTTGTAAAAAACAAAATCCTGGTGATTTCTTTTCAAAATAGCTGTTCAATCAAGACAAATTAACCTTTATCAGAGATCCAGAGCCTCCTGAATATTGCTATAGCTTCGAGAATGTTGAAGAAAATCAATTGTTTGGATTGACTGAATTAAAAACAAACTAACCCCAACCCCGACACTACAAGGTTAGTGTTTCAGTTTTGGAAAGTTAAGTACAATCTTGTCACTGGTAGTAGTAGTAGTAGTAGTTGGTAATCACGCTGAGTGCATTAGCGCTTAGATAAATGAGGGGGCCGGCGCCCCTGGTGGACGATTAAGGCATCACATCTTGGAGGCCGCGGTGATGGACGAGGCTCCTGGACGGCTGTAAACGTGCACAGATGTGTTCTGAGAAAGACAAAGTGGAAGGGAGAGAGAGAAAGATGGTATTAGGTTTTTTTTCCCCCCAAACACAGAATATGAACAGCATAGTCAATAATTAACCAGTGACATTATGAAATATATAAGAAACAAAGAAAGCAATGTGCCTTCGTTTACGCTTCGTGAGCAGAGGGTTCAGTCAGTCCATGTGAAAATTAAACATTTTCTTCAATAGCACTGACCACATATTTGGAATGTATTACAAATTAAAACGTCTGTATGTTAAGTTTACAGTCAGGCTAGCAGCTCAGTGATGCTGTACTCAATGCTAAACTGTTCACAATGACAATGCTAACTTTTAGTAGGTATTGTATACCATTTTTGTAATCTTAGAATAGCATGTCAGCATGTTAACATTTGCAACTTAGCACTACGCACAAAGTACAGCCGAGGCTGATGGTGAAGTCATTAGTTTTGAAAGTATTTGGTCATAAACCAAAGTACTGGACACACTGGAATTTAAAGCTGCTTGTAGTGCTGGATGAAAAGTCAATCATTGAAATGTTTGAATGGATGGATGAGTGGGTTGATGGATGGGTGGATGGATGGATGGGTTGGGTGGATGGATGAGTGGCTGGGTGGATGGATGGGTGGATGGGTGGATGGATGGGTTGATGGATTGGGTGGATGGATGGATGGATGGGTTGGGTGGGTAGATGAGTGGGTAGGTGGATGGATGGGTGAGTGGGTTGATGGATGGGTGGATGGATGGATGGGTTGGGTGGATGGATGAGTGGCTGGGTGGATAGATGGGTTGATGGATTGGTGGATGGATAGTTGGGTGGGTAGATGAGTGGGTGGGTGGATGGATGGGTGGATGAGTGGATGGATGAGTGGGTGGATGGATAGATGAGTGGATGGATGAGTGGGTGGATGGATGGGTGGATAGATGGGTTGGTTGATGGATGGGTGGATGGATGAATGTTTGCGTGGATGGATGGATGTTTGGATGGATGGATAGGTGGATGTATGGGTGGATGGATGAATGTTTGCGTGGATGTATGGATGTTTGGATGGATGGATAGGTGGATGTATGGATGTTTGGATGGATGGATAGGTGGATGGATGGATGTTTGGATGGATGGATAGACCACAATGGAGATGGTCTATTACTTAACACTGGATGGAGACATTTTGTCAGACTGGACAGGGACGGTGTTTACCTTCTGGGCCTCGGCATTGTACTCGTTGAGAAGGGTCTGAACCCGGCTTCCATAGTCTGGATGAACAGCCTTCAAGTTCTCGACCTGCATGAAGAACCAGACAATGAGACTTGAGGCACTTTACCAAGTCAACATTTACTCTGTTTTAATCAAAGTATGGTGTGGTTCATTTGTGAACGCAGTAATCAGACTCGGGTGCCGACCAAAACAATGAGTCCAAGACCGCCTGCGAGAGAGGTTAAGTGTTAAACTCTTGAAAAAAATGTATCTTTAGGTATTATTTATTTGCTGATAACTGCATTTTTAGTTGATTATTGTTGTATTTCTCAGGTTGACACAGTTTGGTGGAACCTTTTTTTGTCAGGTGAAAAACTGTCACATAACCACAGAACAAAAAAAAGAACACTCTTTTCGCAGAAAGCTTTACCCACTGCCGCAAAAAGCCACAGAGGTTTGTGCTATGTTGACGGTTTGGATGTTTGAAAAAAAAAAAATGAAATGTCTGAAATGAAGGGAAGAGTTTCAACTCTGTAAATGCATCTCTGGTCGTTGTCTGTATGCTACTGTGTTGGACCAACACCATAAGTATTAACCCAATAAATATGGACCGGATTTTTGTATAATTTTATTGCATTTTTTTTTAAATTGTATCTTATATCACAATGCAGATGATACTTGAACTTTATATATCACTTTCCCCTGACAACATTCATCCTGTTGATAAACTGATTCAGTGCATTGACCTAATTAATAACTGTATGTATGTCCCAAAACTTTCTCCAACCGAATAGGGACAAAAGTCACTGTTTTGTTACTCCACAACAAAAATTACATAAATCACTAAATGGCCCAAAATATAGTGCTAGCCAGCTTTTAGAGCTGCACAATTGTAACCAAAATGATAATTATTTCGATCAATATTGAGATCACGATTATTCATTGATTGTAGTGACAATATTTTTATTGAACTTTTCACATTTTAATCAACAGAACACTGCTGTCGCTTTCACACTGTGCTGCGTTCCTGCTAATTAACAAATCGTTGCATCAAAATAATACTTAAAATAAGGTTCTTCATCTGAATTCAGTGCACTTTTGTTTTGACTATATCTGCTCTACAGTACAGACATTCACCGGCCACTTTATTAGGTACACCTTGCTAGTACCGGTGGTCTTCTGCTGCTGTAGCCCATCTGCTTCAAGGTTGGACGTGTTGTGCGTTCAGAGATGGTATTCTGCATACCTTGGTTGTAACGAGTGGTTATTCGAGTTGCTGTTGCCTTTCTATCATCTCCAACCACTCTGCCCATTCTCCTCTGACCTCAACAAGGCATTTCCGTACACACAACTGCCGCTCACTGGATCTGTTCTCTTGTTCGGACCATTCTATGTAAACCCTAGAGATGGTTTTGGTGAAAATCCCAGTAGATCAGCAGTTTAATACTCAGACCAGCCCGTCTGGCACCAACAACCATGCCACGTTCAAAGTCACTTAAATCCCCTTTCTTCCCCATTCTGATGCTCGGCTTGAACTTCAGCAAGTCGTCTTCACCACATCTAGATGACGTAATGCATTGAGTTGCTGCCATGTGATTGGCTGATTAGCTATTTGTGTTAACAAGCAATTGAACAGGTGTGCCTAATAAAGTGGCCAGTGAGTGTATATCTCTTCTACTCTGTAATGCAGCCGCAACATTCAGGAACGTTTTTCACAGCTGCCGCTGTAGGGTGTGCACGCAGCGACATGACGGCTCCCCAAAAGTGAAGCCAAAACATCTCGATCACACCCTGCTGGCTGTTAGTTTAGGAAGCACTTGATTTAGATATTTAGCAGAGTTTTCTATAAGCGGAGCACGCATTTTAAATGTCAATATTGCAGTCAATCATGTTCATTTCATTGTAGGAAGCCATTGTAGTCATTAAATTATAAAAAAAATATTGATTAGTTTATGCAACTATTTTCCGGTCTTAAAAAATCTTATATATATATTTTCCCTTGTTTTATCCGTCGCAGGCGCTGCCTGGTAGTAACGTTACTACCGGTAAAACGTGTCTGGCACGTCCAGTTCAATGCGGCGATTTGCGAAAAATAATTGACTAGTTCCCAGTGATTATCAGTGAAGATTCAGTCAGTTACTATGCACCACACTTGTGGAACAAATTACCAGATAATCTGTCCCAACTAACCCTTTAAAAACTTAACACTATTATTTTCTACTGCTTTCCAATGTGTTTATTTTTACATCAGGATTAACGCTACGTTTGTACACACGCTCTTTTATTCAATCTTTTAAAAGTTTGTTTTTAAGACCTTTAAAGTTTTAATGTTTGTAAACTTTGAAACTGCCTTGGGTAGGAATCTTACAAAGCAAGTACATTTACCTTGCCTTACACCCACCCACATAACCACTTGTTTCCTGAACACAGGTTCCTTTGCTACATTTGGTTAACAAAATGCTGCAGCCTGTGGTTTCATCATGCAGCTTCTCTGAATATACACAACTGGCTCTACAACACAATAGTTAACTATCATTCTTTTAAAATATATATACTTGTCTTTTGTGCACTTAACATGTTAAGTTAAATGTAAACTGATATAAATAGTGGATCACATTTTAAGAAAACTCTTCACATGGTCATTCACTCAAAAACTCAACTTTCTTTTTAGATATAAAAATATAACAGCATGAAAGATAGTAAGGCGACACAGCCTGCGTGGGTGCTATAAAAAGGTGATGTGGACTCACCATGCGTTTTTGGATGAAGAGCTGGGCTGCCTTCAGGGACCCTGCCAAGTTCTGGCACAGTCTCTGGCGTTCCTCTTCGTTCAGGACCCGCATGTAGAAGTTACGAACCTGCAACACACACACACACACACACACACACACACACACACACACACACACACCAAAAAGTTGACAACCTGCTCGAAGTGTATTAAATCAAAATGAGATTCACATGTGAATTTCCTGCACAGAAAGTGCAGTTTAAACCTTATGTAATCTGAGACCCTATTTCAACAAACCAATGGGTACCCTGCCAATACACTAAGTAGAAATCTGACTTAGTGCCCCTCTCCCCAGATGTGGATGATAAATAATGACTTTATTTTAATTATGAGTAATAAGTAATTGATTATCAACTGATATTTATTTATGTCATTATGTTAAAGCAGTATTAATTAATTTTAATGGCCACTTGCGGCAACAGAACAACCTGTAAAGACAACAAATATGATCACCAATGCATCAAGCAAAAACGGAGCAACATTAGCATTCATTTTGAGTTGTGTTTCTGATTCACACAGTGGTTTTAACAGAGCTTTTTTTTTTGTCACAGGAAGCAGCACGGATGACAGCCGTGGGAAGAAACCAAAGCAGTGGAAGTTGAAAGAGGCTGAAACTCTCTGTAGAGCTGAGGGGAGCTGCAAAGTCAGGTGATAACTCTCAGTAGGTTTGGTACTGTGAGTGACATACAAGAAGTCATTTGATTTATTGTTGACATAAAACATTGAATAGTTCAGTTTTAAAATAATATTGAAACTGAAAAGACTCGCCTTGCGTTCAGAAAAAAAATAATGAATCCATGACACAACAACAAAAAAAAAAAAGATTTTTACCTCAACCTTTTTGGTCGTTGCTAGAGCCACAGCTCATTAAGCCAGCCCTTCTCACAAAACAAAATAAAATATAGAACAAGCTTCACAGTCTGCAAATTTTCAGTCACAGTAAAGCATTTAAAAAAAAAAAAAAAAAGAAACAAATATATTTTTGTTTGTTTTGGATTCATGTCGTCTTCTGATAATTTATCTAAAAATTAAACAGGCTAGGGGAAAAAAAAATAATAATCACACTTAATTATTATTAAAATAACTACATAATAAAAGTAATAATAATAATAATAATAATAAGCACAATTAAATACTTCTCCTAGATAGAGAAAAATTGAAGGGTTTAAATAGCTTCTTTTTTTTGATGATATCAGACGTTTGGATCTTCACAATTTCCCGAAGGGTTTAAATGGTGCCATAGTACCTCAATCAGGAGAACTGTCCCTTTATAAAACACTGTATGTTGTTTGCAAATAACTGTTGTGTTTCTATGGACAAGGTTGTTGTGAACCATTTTGTAAGATGTACAGTATGATTTTTAGTTAATAGGAAGACTGTTTAAGTCAGTAAGTAAACAAGAAAGAATAAAACCTACTGGTCCTTCTGGTGATCTTAATATTCTTGCACAACAAAGTACAGATGGGAATTGTGTGGATGAATATACTGTATGTAATACACAATCCAAAAACACGTATTTAACTCTTGTGGGCAAAAAATCACTTGGCCACAGAAAACATGCCTATAAAAGTGTGACGCTATCTTTACCTGTGTGACATTGTCTTCATCGTCAGTGTTGTAACGGGCCACATCTGGGGACACCTTGAACTTGGACTCCACAAACCGAGGCTGGGTGTCTGGAGCACTGAAGCTGTTGGGATAGTAGTTTGGAGCTCCACCTAGAGGCCGGACAGACCAGACACTTGTGAGTCAGGTAGGAGGGTTGATTGAATCCTGCAAATACTGAAGTAACTGAGACAACAAAAGACAAGTGTTACTATTTTTGATCATTTTATTTTATTGAATTTATATGATTTTATTGTTATTTTATTAGTCACATACTTTATTGTATTTAATTTGTATTATTTCATTGTTATTTTATCAATCACCTATTTTATTTCATTTAAAGGTTACTTTATTAATCAATTATCTTATTGTATTTAAAATGCATGATTTTATTCTATTTTATTGTTATTTTAATAATCACCTATTTTATTGTATTTAATTAGTATAATTCTATTCTATTTTATTATTCACTTATTTTATTGTATTTAATTTGTATATTTTTATTCTATTTTATTGTTATTTTATTAGTCACATATTTTACTGTATTTAGTTTGTATGATTTTATTTTATCTTATTTTTAGATCTGGTTTTTACTCACAGTTATTATGTTATTATTATTACTATTACTGTTATTATGGCTTTTAATTTTATTTTATTCCATTTTTATCATGTTATTATCTCGCGTGTATTGGTCTCAAATGATCACATTGTTAAATTGTTTTTGTCTTTTTTGTTGTAAAGTTTGATTTATCAGACTAACTGTTGAGCCACACTCCGGATCTGTGCCGACCTTGTGACATATTCACAGAAACAGACACACGGGCTGGACTACGACTCACCTTGGTTGTCAGACACGCACATCGGGCCATCACGCCGGTAGTTGCTCACACGGGCCCTGTAGGGGCAGTTGACGGGGATCTGCAGGTAGTTGGCTCCCAGCCGGTGGTGATGCGTGTCTGGGTAGGCGAAGAGACGACCCTAGACAAAGACATGGGAGATACACAAGACGTAGCCCAGCATTACACTACTGTCAAAGGAGTTCACACTAAGCATGTTTTGAGTTGGGCTTTACTCCAGCTGAAAGAGAATGAAAGCATCCAAACTTGGGTATCACCAAATAACCTGTAATGGCAATTTTCATATCTGCAGTTAACACTGTACCTTTAGACAATCTCAGGGCCTCACATCTAGCAGACCGTGTCACCATAAGCATTAAAACAGTGACCCGACAGGTTGTTCTTCTGTGACTATAAACAACAGAGGGCTGAAGTACTTGTTATGTCTTGTGATGCTCTGTTGTCTGTTCTGTGCTGACGTAATGATACACTTTCTATCTTTCTCTTCTTTGCACTTATCTGTGTGTTATACTTTAGTATGTATAAATACTGACTACTCTTTGTATTCGGGGCTCACTTGCCACAGTCCACTCACGGTGGCTGTGCTCGTGAGTCCATCTGCAGATGCTTTTCTTGTTAATATATGCTTTTTTATTAAGTTGTTACCTCGGTTTGTGTCTTATTTTAACAGAAACTGCCACCACAAATTACACTGAACATGCACACTCACACTGGTCCACCATGGTTATTTAAAGTGACAGGGACTGTAAAACCTTTTCACAGAATGTATGTGTTTTTAGTGACCAAAAAAAGCTTTAACTTGTCAATTATTTGCAATATTTTCCATGTGCAGGAACCATTAGTATCATAGACTGCATATAAGAAGTACATAAACTCATGTTTACAATGTTTACTGAGGTAATAAATCAAGTGAGAAGTAGGCTCATTTTCTCATAGACTTCTATACAATCAGACTTCTTTTTGCAAACCGAGGAGTCGCCTCCTGCTGACTGTTAGAAAGAATGCATGTTTAAGGCACTGATTAGTATGTAAATGGTTACTGAGGATATGTTGTACAGAAGTTGGAAAATGTTTTTGTTCAAACAATAAATGAACAAGGTGCAAATTTTTAACAGAAACATTCTCTGGCTCTCCGCAAACAAAGAGTTTTAGCAGTTGGTGTTTTTTTTTAATCTCATTTATGGTATGAATGCACATTTAGGTATAATAATGGCAGCAGATTAAACTTTTTACTTACAACTTAATAATTTATTTGCTTTTTTTTCCAATTCAGTCTGACTGAAATAATGTCAGGAGAAAACGTGTTGTGGCGTTACCTGCAGCATCTTGTCGGGGCTCGGCTCGATGCCTTGGGGCATGTTGCTGGGGTCAAAGGCCAGCTGCTCCACCTCTGTAAAGTAGTTGGCTGGGTTCCTGTTGAGTACCAGTTTGCCCACGGGGATCAAAGGGTATTCTTTCTGTGGCCAAATCTGAATGAGAAAACTCCATTAGCTGAAAAATACTGTACCCTACTGCTGGAGGAGCAAAACAACACCCCCACATGTACGTAAGGCCTTTCTTAACATCACCTCATTTCACATTTGTATAAATATTAAAAACTAGACATCTGATGTTGGCATCTAAAAAGTGCCACCAAAACATTTGCGTGAATTTGCTTTTATTAATTAAATCATTAAAAATGACAACTTAGCGAAGAGTAATGATCACAAACCAAAGCAAAGTGATATTAAAATGAGTCTGCCAGAATCACACGCTCCTAATGCACATTTTACAGCTTCCCCGGGGAGGTGCAATTCAACAGCTATTTTATAAAAATCGTAAAATACGGATCGAATCCTTATTACACTAAATGACTGTATGTGGTCACAGCTTGATTTATTTATTTTTTTTTTTTAGCTTTGTCTTTACCAAGTTACTGCAAAAGAGTGATACAAATGTTTCTCCAGGTTGGATTTCATTTGTAGAGCTTCTCAAACTTAAGTCGACTCATCAGCAGTTTGGTCGACAAATACACTTATAATCAATTCAGTAAGTTTCTATTCGTTGATGGATAACGGCATTCACTTCTGTGACACACACAACTATGCTTTTGTGTTAACAATTTCAATAAACCTTATTACAATTAGTTCTCTTAGTGATATTCTTCACTCACTTTAAAAACAGAACGATTTCTTGCGAGGATTGTTCCTCAGTCAGCCTGATGGGTGCTACCTGACATAGGTTTCATCAAGTGTCGACATATATGTGATAACGCCAACAGTTTCTGGTAAAGACACATTTCAGATATCCTACAAGTGGTTATAATGTGACTGCATTTGAAGTAGGGCTGCACACTTAATCAATTTTATTGAAATCACAATATGGCCTACTGCGCAATATTTGTTAAAAAGGTGGACTATGTGTCAAAACGCCATTTTAAATTAAATATAGTCATGCTGCAGAGATGTCCTGGCCTACACGTCATATTCTATACAGGCTTAAAAAAAACATTTTTGTTTGGTACAAAGCTCTGCAAAAATCACACCATATTTAATTCAATAGGTTTTTCAATGAAAATGAGAATAATGATGCAAAAATGATCATACCCTTTAACATCGCAACTGATATCGCAATTTCAATATATGTCAAAATTATCGCAATTAGTTGTTTTTTCAAGATCGTTCAGCCCCAATCTGAAGCTATTTTAACAACTCAACGACTCCGTTTGTTCTGCTGTGGAGGGGTGTGATACCTTGGTGAGATCGAAGGGGTTGAACTGGAACTGCTCAGCCTGCTCGAAGGTCATGATCTGGATGTAGAAGGTCCAGGATGGGAAGTTGCCATTGGCGATGGCGTTGAACAGGTCTCCAATGGCATAATCTGGGTTGGTGGAAGCCAGGAGGCCTGCCTCCTCCACGGTCAGATTCTTTATTCCTTGATCAGTCTAAAAAAACATGACATATTGTAAATAAGCAATGCCAAAAATCCCAGGAGGTGGATCTATTATGTTAAATGAGGGTTAAACCTGGGCTCAAACAGACCTTGTAGTGGAACTTGCAGTAGAAACGCTCGTCATAGGCATTGACCATTTTGAAGGTGTGAGAGCCGTAGCCGTTCATGTGACGGAATCCATCAGGCAAACCTCTATCGCTGAAAAGGAAAGACACCTGCACAGGGGGATACGGGACAGAAGACACAATGACGAGTCCTGCAAAAAGTTTTCTGTGCCAACTACTACAGGTATAAATGTAAGAGCAACAGTACACTGCTACACTACATTGCGATTTATGATAGACATGTGAAGTGCCATCAACTGAGTAATGAAAATATTCCTCTGTACACTCGACTAGAATCGGGCTCGGCAGCAGTTACCTGATGCAGAGTCTCAGGCCTCAGGCTCAGGAAGTCCCACATCATGTCGGGGTCTTTCATGTGGGTTTGGGGATTGCGCTTCTGGGTGTGGATGAAGGACGGGAACTGCATGGGGGAAAAGGAGCAAGTCAGTGTGGTATGTTTTACACTTGATTCATGTTAACAAAAATACACAGGTTTGGTTTCCATGTTTGCTTTTGGAATACATCACACTTGTCCTGACAACTACTTCTATAATCTGTTCCTATATTTATTTGTATGTTTGGGAGAAAACTTCAGGCTGTTATTCAATAACAGTGTGACCCTCCACTCCTAGATTAATGGCTCATAGACCAGCCTACAGTGACTCACCAGCATGGCGTCCTTGATGAAGAAAATGGGGGTGTTGTTGCCAGTCAGGTCCCAGTTGCCCTCCTCAGTGTAAAACTTGATTGCAAAGCCTCGAGGGTCTCGCACTGTGTCTGCTGATCCCGATTCGCCAGCTGAAATTGAATGCAAATAAAAAATAAGTAAAATAGTTGATAGTCATTGTTCTTATTCCAAAGTAAAGTAGGGCTTCAACTAAGCGATTAGTCGACTAAGCGATTAGTATATCCACAGAAAATGTTTTGCAACTATTTTGATAATCATTTAAGTTATTTCTCAAGCAGAAATGCTAACAAGTTTGTGGCAACCGCGTCTCAAATGTGAGAATCTGGATCTTTTCCTTGTCCTACATGAAAATAAACTTAAATATAAAATATTGGTGAGATAAAACAAGACATTTGAAGACGTCCTCATCAGCTTTGACACTAGGACATTGTGAAGGACATTTATTTTTACTGTTTTATAGATCAGGCAATTAATCGAGAGAATAATCAGTAAATGAACAAATAATGCAGATTAGGGGTGTTGCGATATACCGATATTGACAATAACTGATATTTAAAATATGAAATATTGACATCTTGTTAATAATACACATAAATAATCCAGCTTCTCTTAAGTCACACCTTTGTACAGTTATGGTTGCAGACTCTCTCTCCACCTCCCTACACTCGTATTTTGAGTGTAATTCGTTTGCCAAAAAGAAAGAGACAAAACGCACAACAAACAAAACTTAAAGATGAATTTGACTGATAGCATTATTATTTATTTTTTTCAGATTTTCACAGATATTGCAATAATATTGTTGTTGTGAATTCTTTTGGCCACGATCATCATATGGTGAAATCTGATATTGTGACAGTAGCAGCTCTAGGGTCAAATTTTGCGGCTCATTCATCATCAGATCAGCGAAAGCAAACAGTTCCAAGTCTGAGTCCGAGGAAAAGGGGTTGGTCTCAGCCGATAACATGCATGCAAATTTCCAAAACACTCTGGCAAGTGTAGCTGTAAGTGTGAGTGAGTGGCACCATGCTGATGGCGATTATACTACTCTTATTTAATATCGGAGACAACGAGTGTGCCAAACTAAAACACTCAGCCTGTTGGAGAGAGATAACCAGTGTGGTGACAGTTTCAAACAACCAACGATCATAAAAGTAGCCTCTACTCGAACTACAAGTCTGCTTATAATATATCAAAAAATCAATTAGTATTTCTACTCCTTCGATCGTTTTTATACGTATATGTTATTAATATATTATATAAAATAATATTCATACAAATATAAATATTTTAATAATATTCATACATTACAATATATTATTATTAATAATTATAATTTTAATATTATTATTATATTAATTACATAATAATTATAATATATATATATACATACATATATACATACATATATATACATACATACATACATACATACATACATACATACATATATATATATATATATATTAATATATATAATTTAGAGTTGATAGAAATCCAAATTTTAAGATCTTTGGGAACTACTTAACTATTTAGTAAAAGTGCTCTGAAACTGTCTTCCCACCAACTGAGGACCAGTTTATTAACCCTTTAATGTCTTCACTAAGAAAAAAAAAAAATGTTATGTCTTTGCGGCAATAACAACAATCAATGTTTAATTTTTTAAAACAGAACCCACAATTTTTTTTCTTTTTGATATATGCCTCTACCAAACTGTTGAGATGGTTAAACTGTTATTATGCTAGTAATTTGAAACTTAGAAAACATCTCAGAAATAGTAAAATATCATACTGATATAATTGTATTTAACATAATATACCTAAACCAAGCTGAGTGGCCGTTGAGTTAAGTTCAACACATTTTTAGATATATTGATTAAAAAATGTGCTCTTCTAAACAGTCAAGCAGCCCATTAAAGGGTTAAGCTTATATCTTTTCAAGACAGAACAGCACCTGCTTTATTGATAGAAAGCCAAATAAACAATAGTAGTAGTAAAATCTAGTTTAAGAGCATTATTGTCCAACTTAATTCTTCAATGAAAACAAAAAATAGATGATACAAATTTAGAACAGATAAAGAAACCAATTATACCAATGTTAATGTGACAAAATAAAACTATTGAAATATCACTATTTATTTATTTATAATTATGACATTTAGGGACTTGCATCAGCTCCTTTGTGTTTTCTCCCCATTTTTCTCTCCATCTCTCTACAAGCTTATTCCATGTTTGCATCATATACTAGTAGAAGGAAATATGTGTGAGGATATAAAATGCAGGGGGAAATAATGATTTAAACTGATCCTGTCTATCTATATATTTTTGGATATTTTAGGGGGAAATCTATAAACAATGATAAGGTACGAATGATACATACCCACAGTGGAGAAGCGGATAGCAATAGGTGTAGTCTTGCCGACATGCTCGAAAATCTTGGCCTTGCAGTAGCGAGAGATGTCATGAGTCACCTCAAAGTAACCAAACGCTCCTGCATCACGGAGGGAAAACAATAAGACATTGTTTGGTTCACATATTTTCATCAGCTGAAACATGTCTGGTTCAAATATTTGACGCTGACTTCTCAAACTAATAGAGTGTTATTACACCATGTACTGGAAAGAATGCAGCTCCCTGCACAGAAAATTTACTTAATATCTGACCAAAGTCTTTGACCTTGATCTGAAAAGCTTGCAAAGATTAACATTTGTCTGGAGCTAATCCACAAACAAGAACATTTACTTTTTGCCTACTTTTTTTGTCAGTTAGTTCTGTTGACTTTGGCTAGATGTGTCATTTCTTAAAAAAAGGTGCCATTGATAACATTCAGCCACTAGATGTCACATTTTCCCTCCCCTATTCCATCGTATTCACTTCACAACAAGTCGTTGCCAGGCACTCACCATCAATCTCAGCTATTTGTCCTTTTTTTCCACATTAACTGAAGACCCAGAGATACCACGAAGATACCAACGTTGTTTTATTATTGGCTCACAAGCCTTGTTAAAAGTGGGAACCAAACGTCAGATGTCTTCCACAGAGACAAAAAAAACATTCATTTTGGACCCGCCAAATTTTTTTAAATGATTTAATTTACAATAAAATTTTTTCAGGAAAAGCCATACTTTTATACGGCACCTTTCTGAAAGCTCTGTCGATGCATTATTTAAAAATATGTATAGATTTTTTTCGAACATTTTTTATACTGTTTTTCTCAGACTGTTTTCAGACTTTCCTTTCGAACATTTTTAAAACTTTTTGTTCAGATATTTTTCTGACTTGTTTTTTCAAAAATGTTCTGACTTTATTTTCAGACTTTTTTCACACTTTCCTTTACGAACATTTTTTCAGAACTTTTTTTTCGGAATTTTTTCAGACTTAATTTTTTAGACATTTTTTATAATTTTTTTCAGACTTTTTCCTGATTTTATTTTTCAAACTTTTTTTCGAACATTCAGACTTTTTTTTTCAAACATTTTTCAGACTTTATTTTTCAGACATATTTCAAACTTTTTTTCAAACACTTTTCAGACTTTTTGTTCAAACATTTTTCAGACTTTATTTTTCAAACATTTTTCTGACTTTTTTTTCCCAGACATTTTTCTGACTTTTTTTTCGAACATTTTTCAGACTTTTTGTTTGAACATTTTTCAGACTTTGTTTTTTCAAACATTTTTCAGACTTTATTTTTCAAACATTTTTCTGACTTTTTTTTCCAGACATTTTTCTGACTTTTTTTTCGAACATTTTTCAGACTTTTTGTTTGAACATTTTTCAGACTTTTTTTTTCAGACATATTTAGGGCCCGAGCACGAAAGTGCCAGGACCCAACGGTGTCCTGGCACGAAGTGCAAGGAAACCTCTTGTTTTTCTAAAGATTATTATTATTCTTTTTCTGCTACCGCAACTCGTTTTTGACGACCTTAGCCATTCCCAAAACTCACCAAAATTGGAAATTGCGTCAGAAGTGGCAAAAATCACAAT
>CAKAOI010049220.1:4931-29284 GCA_916701655.1 Sebastiscus albofasciatus
CAACTCCGACACAGACAGCACGAAGCAGCGCACCCAAAATGGCACCAAAACGTGGTACAGACTCTCAGTGTTAATTGCAAACCTTCCTTGTGTAGGAAGCCAGTATATGCACTTCTAGCTGATTTACATGTGGAACCATATTTAGTTTTCTTGTGCAATAACAAATGTTTGGTGTAAACTTTGCTAGATAGCTGAACAGATCCAGCTTTTTCAACACTTTTTCAATCTCTCCATCTCTCTCTATGTCACTGCGATTTGACCTCTCGGCCGGTGACCTCATCAATAAGGGGCTCGTTTGGGGGAAGGTCAGGGGTGTGTGTGTGTGTGTGTGTGTGTGTATGTGTGTGTGTGTGTGTG
Source organism: Sebastiscus albofasciatus (assembly GCA_916701655.1). Taxonomy (NCBI): domain Eukaryota; kingdom Metazoa; phylum Chordata; class Actinopteri; order Perciformes; family Sebastidae; genus Sebastiscus; species Sebastiscus albofasciatus. The sequence goes on from CAKAOI010049220.1 coordinate 5,289, forward strand.
TGTGTGTGTGTGTGTGTGTGTGTGTGTGTGTGTGTGTGTGTGTCTCTCTCTCTCTCTGTGTTTGCGTGTGCATGACCCTGATGGGGCCCCTAGCATAGTTTGATTAAGAGGGGGGGTAGCCGAGCAGGGAGGGGTCGTGTGGGGCCCCCCCTCATCTTCCGCCATCTTAGGTTTCCGTCTATTGACTGCTGTGGCTGCCCCAGATCTCATGTCTCCTCGTCTGTGTGTGTGTGCAGTGTCTGTATCTCCTGTCCATTCTCCTCATGGCATTCTCGCAGGTGGACAAGACAATCACTCATTCTCATCTCTCTTTCTCTCCCTCTATGTACATCTCTGCCTCTCTGTGTGCGTCTTACCACCCTCCACCCCTCCCTCCCATTTAATTTCTTCAACCCCCTTCCTGTCTCTGCTGCTCCCTCATCCTTTTATTCCATCCCACTCTTCCTCCCTTCCTCCGGTCAGGTGAGAGGGAGGTGAGGGAGGAGGAGGAGGAGGAGTATTAGCCTCACTGTCTGGAGCCAGTGGTAACCTTATATCTGAACAGCGAAAGACAGAGAGAGGAAGGGTTGGTAGTAACTTGAGCTTTAGTGATTGTACATTCAACACAGAGGTCATTTTTGTAGACACTGGATATGGGTGAATACACACAAACACACACACACACACACACACGCACACAGAGTCTCCACCCTGTGCCAAAATAAAAGCGTACATCTAACAAGCACACATTTGAAAAGCATATTTCCTCCCCCTTATCAGTGATGTAATCCCAATGCAACGTCGCCGTGGCGATTGTCCTCTCCCATCCTTCAGAAACAGGCTCTGAGGTCCGTGGCTGATTGGCTTGTCCAGGCAGCTGGAAAATGGAGTTTAGTCAGCTCTGTGCCCTCGGGCTGCGCCATGCTCTAACACACACAGACGCACATACAGTACATGTAGTCAACACAGATAGATGAGCTGGGAGGAGGAAGGATGAGAGAAGGAGAAAAAGGAAACGGAGAGATTCATAATTAGGGGGTAGAAACAAACAAAGCAAAAAGGGGTTTTGGAAACATATGATCTCAGTTTAGTTATTTGCCATTATGGCCTGTAAGGGATTATGTACTATTACATGTTTTCAAATAAATCTTTTCAGTATGGTTTGAGTGGAGGAAACTATTGTTTGTCAGTTTTTGGAAGGTTTGTACACATTTTTGGGGATTTGGATGTCTCTTAAAAGCAGTCTTACCACTAACATGACCAGAAACAGGAAACAAAGAGACAAGAGACACACAGAGGTTGAAAGGAATAGAAAAAGACAGGAAAGGGAACAGAAAGCATTGTGTTGCTTTGAGAAATCTGAAAAGAGAGAGACTGATATAAGGGAGTTTTCATTGGGTTTTAATCAGTCATAGCAAGTGATGGTGAAACAGTGTTCATTAGTGAGCAGCTCTGGGCTGAACGCTGCAGTTGCTTTCTTCTCTCAAGTTACTTTCAACTGAAGTCTGATCTTTTGAGGCCTCTGCTGCAGCTGCTGAACCGAAACCAGCCAGAATATTTTCTGGCTTTGATTCAGAGACTTTTGGCTCGCACTTTTTCATTGATGTATAATATGAAGTTTAGAAAACATGGCCCAGTTTCTCAAAGTTGTCGTGATCCCTGGAGTTGGTTCGACTGGTTGACTTGTTCAACACACTGGCATAATTCTCGGCTTTAACGCATTAACGCAATAAATCTTTCGGAGGCTGTAGCGGGCTCAGTTTTAAAGCTATCGTGAAGATACTGGCATCATACGAAACTAGAATCTAAAGAATCCATTGGTACCAACCGTGTCGTACTAGCTTGTCGTGAAGGAGGTTAAATAACGCTCCAAACTATGTTGTATTATTTTGCGATTAATCATGATTAACTACAGACCATCATGTGATTAATCACAATTAAATATTTTTATCGATTGACAGCCCTAATTAAAATACATACTTGTTGCAGTCCTTGTACACTGATGAGATTTTGACCACTAGTGGCTCCATGAAGCAACGTTTTGAGGAGTGGGTCCCTGTTTCGTTTATGTATTGCATCATTGGCATGGTAACAGTAGCAATACAACAGCAAAAGGTGGGGCATGAAACACTAACATAAACCCAACTGTGTTTGTTTACAAGATGACTTCAATATTTGAATTTGACTTTTCTAAACATTGCCTAATTTAGTATCCTGTAATCACCCATAATTCAAAGCTTTTCAATTGTGATATCATGCTATAGAGCCAATGGCAAAAGCAAAGTTTATTTTAGTCCCAGTATTTACTCCCGTCTCTGTATAATCAGCTCAGGTTAGACCACAGACAGGTTTGAAGCCCCGCGGCCACAGCGCAGTGCCAAGGTGAATGAGTCCTCACCAGGCTGAGGGGACCAGATGTGTCAAGTGGTTGAGCAGGGGGCACAATGGGCCCCCCGGGGCCTGTTGAAGTGCCTTGTGGGGAGGGGGGCTGGACTTTGGGTCTCTCCACCAATCCCCCTCAACCCCCTGTCCCCCTCAGACCGGGGCTTTTCCTGGGCAGCGTGGCACAGTGTGTGGCCTGGCTCTGGGCCAGAGCAGCCAGCCAGCCTGCCTCTGCCAGCCTCCCTCCCCTGAGACCAAAGACAAAGCTGGGACACGGCCAGACACTCCACGCTCTCTGTTTATCTCTCCATCATTCCCCTCCTCCTCTCTCTAGACTCTCTCTTATTCTTCTCAATCATTAGAGCTCCCTTTTTTCTTTTAGATTGTTTTGTTTCTTTTCCACACTATCACATCTCTCTTCCCTGTATACGCTTTCTGTCTTTCTTTTCTTTTTTGTTCTACCCTACAAATCCATGTTATGTACGTCTTTCATCTATTGGTCTTGTTTATCTTACATCTCACTCTATCTGCCTCACTTCTAATCTCTCACCAATGTCCAGGGTTTCTTACAAACCATTTCACACACACAGTCATTGTTTCTTAAGCTGGGGACACATCAAGCCGACATCAAAGATCTAGCGTCGACGAAGGCCACCCGTTGAGTTGTCTCACGTAGCCTCTGTCTCGGCCAAAAAGTTGCACTCGAACACACCGCAAAGACGACAGCCGACGGCCAACTACCACGTAAGTTCTGCGCCTTCTTGAGATGAAATAACTCTCCACACCATCAGGTCACGGTAGTCTGTATTCATCAACCAAAAAAGGAAACCGGAAGACCGAGGATGGCAGATTTAAAAGCTGTTAATACGTACATGAAATAAAGCGACGTTTGCCGACCATTTTCACACCACTCTCACTCACAACTTAGCTTCATTCCAGATGGCCATGTCGCTGTGAAAATATCTGTGTATTGGAATGATGAAGATGAGATGAAGATGAAAAATGAGAAGAGCCTTCGTGTTTTTCCTCTAGACTTTACTTGTTATCTTGCTTTCCTCACTTTTGTTTCTAAAAAACGTGGCCAATGGACGCTCACCAACGGCCCCAAACTGTCCGATGGCTGACCGTCGGCTTGGTGTGTCGGTGCCTTTACATCTGCACACATATACAAGGAATATAGGCAAATGTTACCGTTACAGGTATCTCCCATCCAGCTATGCACACTCACCGACATAACTTCCAACCCACTTTACACTCACACACATTCAGTCTGTCTTCCAGCCCCCACACAGAGATGTACTATCGCAGTTTTCCCATACAAACACACATATAGCCCAACTCAACACATCCCCTTCCCACACCCACACATACACCCCCTCCCTCTCTCTGCGGTGTGTGTGTGTGTGTGTGTGTTACAGTGTGTCTGTCATCCTGTCGCTGTGTGTGGGCTCCACATCAAACCAGCTGCCTAACCAATAAAGGCTAGCTCTAGCCACCAGGCTCAGACCGGCTAGCATGCATCACTCACTAAGGGTGTATGACTCTGTGAGTGTGTGCTGCATCCTCCACAACCACCCACGGTGCTGCTGCTAACAACTCTGGTTGACTCGGATACTTTTATGGGGATATAAGTGATTATTTCTCTCTGTCACTCTCCCTTCATATCACACTCATATTCAACTTTCATTTATTTGCTCTCTTATTTGCATTTCTTTCTCTCCCTCCCTCCCTCTCTCATCAACTCTGAACTTTTTTTTTTCCATGTCTTTACTCTTTTATTTTCATTATTCTGTGTTTCTTCTCTCCCATAACTTTCTAATTACCACTCTGTCTATCACGTCTCGTAATGACTCCGAACCACAAACTTCACACCTCACATGAAAGAACAATACGCACGCACACAAGCCGAGGTGCAAAAACGTACTCTATATAGGAGCGCTCACACACCCACAGTTATCTCACACGGCACACTACCTTAATTCCTCTCTGTATTTCAGGAATCAGGAATTAGATATTTGACATATATTTATATGTAAATACTTCATTGTCAGTCTTATTTATGAATGACGACTAATGATATTTATAACTCTTGCTGCTTTACATTACAATTTTTTTTTCGCTTTAACACTGACCCATCTGGTGACACTCACCTGTGTTTTCAAGGTCACAGTTGTATACTCTGCATTGTGCTTCTTACGATAGGAGTTACTTTTGAAAATGTCCTAAAACTATACTATCGATACACATATTATATGTCACGGAACTGCTCATGAATGTTGTTCGTAGTGCTAACGTCCCATGGAATGAAATAGTAGATGTAAAAGGATAAAAACTCCACTTTTGGGACGGGGTCAGCATGCTTCAAACTTTGTGCTTCTGAGATGGTTAAACAGTGTCTGAAAACCCCTTCCCCCAGACATCTCTGACATCAAAATTGGGGCGAGGGCTGCGTCTGATAATAACTTTATAATAATATTATTAAAATAAATACATTCTAAAACCCATAATCCAAAAAACGTGCACGCTCCACGCAGCGATCTGCCAGGTGTTGAGAATGAAGAAAGTAAGCAGGAATTGAACTTCAAGCAGTCACACAACCACTTCTATCACTTAGTTTAGTAGGCCCAAGTGCAGCTGTCCAAAAAATGTGTCGTAATTCCCTTTTCAACAGATATCACATCGCACCCCTCTCGTCATATTAACTATTTAATTTCAGGCGTACCCTAACCTTTAGTGTTACTCTCGTGGCTCTGATTTGTATGGAGGCTCTGCTCACTGAAACACAACTCTCCACATGTTCTTGAGCAAGGCAATTACTCCAGTACAGCTGCCAGTTGGAAACTGTGATCATACTGGGAAGAAAATAGGTTGCTTGAAAAGAGTCAACTTTCCTTGGATAGGTGGTGAAAACTTCAAGTAAAAACAGATGGGAAAAAGTAGGATTTCTTCTTAGATGCAGTGGAAACGTGTAGATATTTATCTAAGTCTGCCCCACATGTAACTTTAAGTGAATGAGTGTGTCCTACTACATGTGTGAGTAATGCTCGGTCACTCATGGTCACATACATACTCCTTCAGTCACAAAACACAAATGGGGGGCATCACAACCGTCGCTAAACCTGTAATCCTTATTGTGAACTGATGTGTCCTTCAGAATTAACCCCCCTCCCGCCTGTCACCCTCACCTCTCAACCTCACGCACCTCTTCACCCCTCACCCCTCACCCCTCACTCAGAGTTCCCAATTAACCCTGAAACAGGCTTCTTTCACAGCCTTTCTTTAAAAAGTTTCAGTACAACTTAGGTCCTGTTTTCATAGTATCAGCCATTATTTTTATCTCCTCACCAGAGTACTAGTGTAAACTAGAGATGCACTGATCCGACTTTTCTCAGTCCCAATACCGATAGCGATACCTGGGCTTTGGGTATCATCCGATACCGCGTACCAATCCGAAACCAGTGTTTAAATAATAAGCTGTATGCTTCACTGTGTGGAAGTGACTGGGATCATTCTTTTAGCTGTAAAATGAGAACGTGTGTGACCCAGCAACCCTGTTGAGATAAGTTGAGGAAATACCAAGCACCGCCCACCAGCTGGAGAACAGCCAATAGGAACGCTCTCTCTCTCTCTGAAATGACCTGTGATTGGTCGAAGTCTTCCGTCACGTGCTAGAGTTTTTAAAGTCTGAAAACAGAGCCATGAGGAGGTGCAGAAGTGTAGTTTTCTCTCAGAACACTTGAATTACAATATGCTACAAGGTTGTAATGGAATTTTTGCCCAATGATGCCAAAAATATACTGCTTACTGAAGCTTTAACAGCCTATAGTGCATGATTGTTTGGTTTGGTTGTTATGGTGACATACTATCTATTTTGACTGTGTGTCGGAAATTTCCACATATTTAAAATCATTAAAAGATGAGGTAGTGTTACCGCATTAACAATAGAAGCAAGTGTGATCTCACTTTATTAGCTGGTTTTCAAAGCAAAACATACCATGCTAGTGTGTGGACATTTGAGCTCAGATTATTCCAAAAAATGTGTTCCCTTGTAGAGGTATAGCGCTCTAAATACCAACCATACTACACTCATACGTATGTCACTATATGCCTGCTGATCAGTACTTTACACATTAACACATAGACCCACAGCGTCACGGTGTATTTCTGTAAAATGACGTTATAGTTCAAAATGAATTGAATTATATGGTTCTGTATTAAAGGCTTCAGTTGGATTCTGTTGAGGCTAATGTAATGCGCATCATGTTACATGATTCTGACATTGTCTGACTTACTTGGGATCACTTTCTGTCCCTTTACGTCAGTCTTTCTTTACAAAGCTGACTGAGACAGCGCTGGCTTGGGATCAGTTTTTTACAGTCAAAAGTGATATTGACTACAGGGCAGATGGTCTCTTTCTATCGCTGTCTTTTTTTTTTTTCCGTGTCCCACTGAAGGGCATGCTGACCTGTTCTGGACTGATGTGTTTGTGTGCACGTGCACAACTGGTGAAAGAAGAAATGTGTGTGTAAAGGGGAGGTAATCTTTTTAATTCTATGCAGTGTTTGAAGTTTTCCCTTGGTCGGCTCCAAACTTTAACATCAAACGCTCAGGTCACCCACCCTCCCTTCATCTCTGCGTCCTCCTCTCACCCCCCTCACCCCTCCTCTTCACTCTCCCTCTCTGTGATCTGGGGAGACTAGCACAGGAGTGTCCTGCAGATAAAGCGGGGGCAAGTAAGATTAGACATACTGACGCCCCTACACACCACAGAGACAAGAGAGGGCACCGCCAAGCAACAGCGTTTGTGCAGTGAGTTGAGACAATGGCTGTATCCGAAACCTCATACTATACTAGTAGTACGTACTGATTTGGCCAAAATGTAGCATGCAGTATGCGAACAGAAGCAAAAACAAAGCAGAAACAAAGCAAAACAGTATGCCAAAAATATCTGTATGTCGTTCTGATTTGGAAAAAATCTCCAGTATGCATCGGACCAGTCTACCTCCCCTACTGTATCCCACAATGCAACGTGCTGGAATGGTACGGGCTACGGGTACAACAACAACAGTCAAAAAACGGCTTGTTTTTTAAATTTTTCGTAGCCATAGCATCACTAAATATACTTCTGAGCATTTTTTGAAGCGAGAAATCAACTGTGTAGATTTTGAATATTGGCAGTTTTACAATAATAGATGGCAAATCAAACATTTGTTCCACCGTTGTCGGAGTTTAGAAGCTCCAAACTGCCGCGTCAGCTAGCTAGCACCTGCCGGGGTCGCTACCTCGCCAGCCGGGCGGTCACTCTCACAGACCGCTATGAGCTGGATGGAGCTCTCTAGAAACTAGTCTGTAGACGAGGGGCTTTTATTTCCCTGTTGACAGATAGTTTGGTTAAATATCACAACACAATTGTCCATCATAAATTAACAGGAACCTTTGTTTATCTGCCTTTTTGGAGTTGAAAAGCTCCACAATCGCCTACAGGCGTAGCTCGCTGGAGAACCGGCTAGTGACGCTCACAGAGCGGCTACAGAGCAGCAGAGTTGATGATCCCGTTTGTCCTACTTCACTATGAGCTGATAGAATACATTGTTTAAACCATGCAGATCTTATAAAGTAAACAAACATAAAACAATCAAAGTTGTATTTTTAGATAATATTGCAATAGTGGTATGAGTTCATTTTTTTGTCCAGTGCTTTAAGAGCTGGTTTAAAGGCTACAGCCTCGTTTAGCATACTGCAAAATACATCTCTTTAACCGTTTCATACTGCATACTACTGAGGAACGTAGCATGCAATATGTACTGTATACTGCATACTGCGTTTCGTCACTAGTATGTAGTAGGCAGTTTCGAATACAGCCAATGACTTTATGGAGCTGTGTGCATCCAAAACAATGTGTGTGTGTGAGCAGCTGGTAGAGCCAGTTGTTTCATCATCACTCTGTAACCATGTTTGACACACAGGGCTATTTTTACCCCAGAGTCAGACCCGCAACCCGCTACATGACTCACAAGTCACTACGAGCCAAACACACACTCACTCACACACACACGACCTGAGGATTTCCACTGAGATGCACATGGTGGGTGGAAAAAGTCTCATACATACTTGTTCACTGCCCAAGTAACTAAGATATGTGTTTGCCTCTGTTGCTACGGGGTCTTGTTTGTGTGTGTGTGTGTGGATTAGCATGTGTGTGCGGGTCATGTGCCTATCAGGCAGACGCTGAACAGCTGCATGTGGTTTGTGTTTGTGTATCTGACAGTGGCTGGCCCCTCTCTCTCCCTCTCCTGTCTGGACTCATGGTGAGCCCTCCTCCTCACTCGCCAGCTATCAAAGCACTGACCAAATGACGAACACACACATCCGCACACACACACACACACAATGCCACATTCTCTGGTATCTCCACACATACTGCTTCTTTTGTTTCTTGGTTTAAGAGGAGCCAGATGCGAAGTAGCACATGCTTGTGTGTGTGTGTCTTTTTGCATTTTATATGTGTGTGCCTTTGTGTTTTCTTTGTTGCTGGGTGTTTCTGTAACTGCACGCCCGTTTCTGTACTTGCAGTTTGTCAGGATACTGTACATGAGTGAAGTTTTGTGTGCGTGTGTGTGTGCGCTGTACAGTGTGTCTCCTGGTTACGGGGCTCGTTGTTTTGTCTAAACTTCAAGTCTTTTTTGGCGTGCTGACTCAGCTGATCTGGAGCATTTAATAGGGTGTGTGTGTGTGTTGCAGATCCGGCAGCGTTTAATAGGGTCTGTGTGCTTTCTGGGCTCAGATTCACGGCCCAGTCAGCCAACAAGTCTCTGAACACAGTGAGTGTGTGTGTGTGTGTGTGTGCTGTGATACCATTTTAACGTAAGTCATTACAGTATGTGTTGGCAGAGGTATCCTACAGAAGTATATGGCCTCATTCTATAGGTGGATTGAAGATGTGTGTGTACGTGTGTGTGCGCATGTGTGCAATAATGTATTGACCTTGTCTCTCATTGCCAGTTCCCAGAAGGTTGATGAATAAATAAAGGCGTGACGCTTCCCCCAGCGAGCATGTGTCTGCTGCTAGCAAGACAGAATGACACCACACATACACTTGCAATCGCACACACAAAGCTATCTGCCTCTCTGTTTGCAGGGCTCTATTTGCACAGTGGAATAATGTTGATTCCCTGCGATACTCTGACCCAGAAATATACCTTTTCTGTGCCTCTGCATTCATGTGCATATCTAGATATGGGTGTGTGTGTGGCAAACGAGGCAACTCCCTCTAGGTCCCTGCACTTCCCTGGTGGCCTCTATGCTTGGAGCTTGTTTTATGTTACATAGTAGAGGTAGACTGAAAAAAAACAGTTTGGCCAATTAATCGCCGCCTATTCGGAGTGACAAAAAAGTGATTTTTAAAAACGCTGTATCCAAAAGTAGCCGACTAGGCTGCTGCCGACCTAAAGAAGATATCTGCACTTTTCCCGCTCCAAGCTATCGTTATTCTGCCTTTAAAAATCCCCTATCAGTCGACCTCTATTACATAGTCTTCTTGGTTGTGTTACCAAACTGCATTAAAAGCTCAGTTAGCACATTTTTGTTCAGAGTTTAACACTGTGCAGCTCCACATGCTTGCAGAGAAGCTCTGTCATAACTCAAGATCTGAACACTGTACAGGCCAAATGTACTTTTTTCCATCTTTGCATTCATTTGCTCTTACCTGTAGTTGTGTGCATTTTCAAACTCTTATTACTTTTTGGTATTTGACATGTTCTTCCTGGAGGGAGGACTGGAGGGTTTAGAAGGTTAGAAACCATCCAAAAGATCAAGCAGTTCAAGTCCTCCTCTACTAAAAGCAATATGTTTTGCTTATTGTTCTGTTCATCCATGTGAATGTTTGAGCTTGACTGTGCAGGATGATGAATGTGCAGAGTTTAGGGGTAAGGATTCTCAGTGCTCACCATAAATCTCAGTTTTAAGACGTGTAGGTACGAGCAGGGTTTTGTGACGTCACAGCTAGTTTGCAAGCCAATTGTGGTCCAATATGCTGAATGTGATGTGGAAACCTGAAGCCTCCAGCACACATGGACAGAGATTGGACTTTTCAGTGAAGTAGAAAACATCTTGTGTCCAGCTGTTTAAACTTTTGAAATACAAAAAAAAACATTTGCATTTTCATAGATTTTTTTTTAATGAGGGAGAAGGAGTAGATTTTAATCATTTTTAATGAGGTAGTTGAACTTTTTTGTGGAGAAAACATCTTAAACACACACACACACACACACACACACAGTGCAGTGTGATGGGAGTGGTCAGTAAGATGAAGTGCCAGACCACTGCTGAGGTCATGAGGGTTAGAGCTCTGTGAGGTCAAAGGTCAGGCCAGGCAGTCCGGCCTCTGCACGTGCCCTAAGCAGGTGTCCTAGCAACCAGGCCGGCCAAGAGGGAGGTTTACAAATGCACACTGGAAGAAATAAACACACATATTCTCTCACACACAAAATTGGAACCATCACATGCTCCGGCATATTGAACACAGTTGTGGGATTTTCCTTCTCGGTCTGATTTAGTGCTTTTGCGTCATTTGGTCGTCTCCACCCACTGATTTTCATAGCATTCCATCCTCTAATTAGTACAATAAAAACATTACCCGCTGCATATTCGCATAGTCACATGACATATCATGATGCACTAAGTGTTAAAACTATTTCCCTGACACTTTCCAAAGAACATGCCTTTTTTTTGTTTGTTTCTAGAACCTAGTTTTGCATTGCAGTGCCTTATTTAAAGTAAAGTTACACATTCAATCTGAAGAGTTGCTCCTCTCCAGACTCAGCACCTGTACTGAAACATTGTCTTTTCTTTTTTATTACTCAACACTTACTCAACTTGTGGCATCTTTGTACCTGTAATTTGTGTGATGGAAAGTCTGGTCACTGGCTGGTCATGTTTAGTTTACCTTGCCTTTGAGTCTATTCATTCTTGTCTGCATTATTTCACTCTCAAGACCCGGGCCACGAATAAAGACACTGCCACAGCTCTCATTAAGACCGCCATAACTCATAATAATGGCTGTCATGAACCCAAGTGAGCTGAGGCCTTATTAGGAAGCATAAATCACAAGGTGTACACTCTCTTTAGTGTATTCATACCACCTATTCATACCCTATAGTTAAATTACATACATCCCAACAAAGACATTTACCTTTTTAGTCATGCTTCATCCAGTTTTGACATTTATCCACGGCTTCTCTGTCACATGGATTGCATTAACATGAAATGTTTTGCAATGACTTTCCTCCTAGAGTGTCTTGTAATTACTCTTGACATTTATAAGAAGTGTTAAAGTTGTTTATATTTTATCTGTATTTTTTATGCATCTCTGCTCTAAGTGTGCTTTTTCTTTGACACTTTATTTTTGGGGAACTTACACATGGTATTCATAAAGGCATGTTTTTTTTTTTTTTCTAATTTAAAGAGAAAGTTACCACATGTAGTACATACATAGCAAATGGACAACTTTGATGTGGGCTTATAGGTTTTAGGTCACTATGATTTAAGTAAGCAATAAATTCCTTCATGCCCTGTTTATGTCCCTCTCAGACACACACACATACACGCACACACCTACACACATATAATGACTTGTCCCGTTTGAGGTCAGGGTTGCAGACATCAAAGCCTAGCAGACAGCCAAGTCAGTAGCCACTTTCAGACAGGCACTTTACTCCGTAGATGTGCTGGCAATCTGAGGCGTCCACGTCATGTTTGACTCATTTTTATGCAAAAGTCACCCAGGCAACTTTGCTATAAACCTCATAGCATTTCCACAACACTGCTACAGGGCTCAAGTCAGAATTGAGTGCAATTACAAAGAGGCTACAGCTAAAATAAGGTTATATACATTAGAGAGAGATATTGCATGCACATGTTGTTCTACCAAGACAGCACTTTGAAGATTTAATTATAATTTCTAATGCACTGGTTTAAATGAGCCAGTTTTAAGTTGTAGAGGAGAAGTTGTTCTCTTGCGGTGAAGGAGGGAAAGGCTTTAAAAATCCTATTTATGATGTTTGGGAGCATTGGACAAGTTTTGATATCTCACTTTCTTTCCAGACCAGTGTTTAAATTAAAACACAAAACTATTTATTTAGTATTTTTGTCTGGGATTTTTGAGGCTAGACCGGTTGTCTGTCATGACTAGGGTTGGGTGTCGTTTAAAAAAGTACGATGCCAATACCAATACCAGTACCCTTAAAGTGATACAGATACCAATAGAGTACTTCATTTGATACCCATCATGTGAATGAAAGCTATATGTGAGTCCCACTGGATAGCTAATTGCCGCCGCACTGCATAGCGCTCATACAGCGGTTACCAGTGGGCCAATGACACGTCACATTCAATCGAAGAACGCATGTTGTGATTGGCTGCGAGCAAGACCACATAAATAGTACTTTTTTTCTAGATTCACAAAAAGGTTTGATTGCAGGTATACACTCACCAGCCACTTTATTAGGTATAAGGTGTACCTAATAAAGTGGCCGGTGCTAGTACCGGGTGGTCTTCTGCTGCTGTAGCCCATCTGCTTCAAGGTTGGACGTGTTGTGCGTTCAGAGATGGTATTCTGCATACCTTGGTTGTAACGAGGTTATTTGAGTTACTGTTGCCTTTCTATCATCTCCAACCACTCTGCCCATTCTCCTCTGACCTCTGACATCAACAAGGCATTTCCGTCCACACAATTGCCGCTCACTGGATATGTTCTCTTGTTCGGACCATTCTCTGTAAACCCTAGAGATGGTTGTGCGTGAAATGATGATGCCACGTTCAAAGTCACTTAAATCCCCTTTCTTCCCCATTCTGATGCTCGGTTTGAACTTCAGCAAGTCGTCTTCACCACCTCTAGATGCCTAAATGCATTGAGTTGCTGCCATGTGATTGGCTCATTAGCTATTTGTGTTAACAAGCAATTGAACAGGTGTGCCTAATAAAGTGGCCGATGAGTGAATGTTGACAGTAGATGTTTCTGGACTACTTGGTACAGGGTTATTTCGGTCGATACATTAAAGGTATCAAGTACCGGTACCCAGCCCTAGTCATGACTAGCGTGCTTTCTCCCTCTCATGCATACACACGGATCCACTTTGCCAGCAGTACATTGTCTCTCCCATCTTTTTGTCATTGATTAGTTAAGCGGTAGAATGTGGGAATAGTCACACTTCCTCAATCCTGTTTTCCCACACAGCCTCCATACCACACCCAGGCAAACAGTCCTGTGCAGTGTACACACAGAGAGGCAATAGACATGGAAAACGTGAAAGCTTCACATTCACATTTTATACAAAGTCTTAATACAGTAATTCTAAATGAGAAATTGAGCGTGAAAAGGTGCCAAGAGTGAAGTCAGAGAGGAAAACAAATCCGAGTTAGTAAGACATCATGACGACGGGGGACTAAAGAGACGGAGCAGATTGGAGGAGAGACAAAGAGAGAAAAGGTGACAGAGAGATGAGAGCATATGGATGGGGGAGGAAGAGCGAGAACTAATTAAAGAAAGTAGAGTTTTTAGTTGGGTGTTGATTCCATGAGGAGTAATGGTCCCAGGTGTGTGAGATGAGGGGAAACGGAGGAGATGAGGGAAGGGGAAGGAAACTAGGTCCCCATACACCATATGTTCTCCATCTTTCCCTCTTTCTTCTCACTCTTTTATTCCCTTTCATTTCAGGCTTTGCACCGTCTCACTGAGACGAGCTGAGCCCGGATTGCTTTCCTTCTCTTTGTGCGTCTTCCTCACCGTTCTGTCAGCTATTGCACTGTACTGCTGTACTGCAGGTTAAGTAAGGTGACAGTGGATTGAGTGGGCGGTGGTTTGGAGACGGAGTGATTGTGTGGCTGTTTGCATTACGCTTTTGTTTGCATTGCAGAAAGGTTTCATGGCTTCCATGATTTGTCTGCACAATGTAAGGCGTGTTTATTAGGGATTTCTATTTGCTGTTCCCTCTGTAGATGTGGATTTCACTATTTGGCTTGCACAATATGGGCTTTTATTGTTTAGCTTATCCTTTGTTTATTTGGCATATAGGGTATTCATGTGTATGCAACTCACTTGTGCAACATTTACATTACTCATTCTTTGAAAGTGGATTTTTTTTGTGTGCATTGGGTAAGACTGTAGCTTTGCCAGCAGGTTCGGTCATTAAAAGTGTTATTGAAGTGCCACTTTGCAGGTTCAGTACTTTGTCCTGTAGATTTATGAGTACAGTGCGAGTCCACGTATACCTACTAGTGTTTCACTCCTTGACCACAGTACAGGAACAGACCATGAGTTTAAAATGACATGTCATCTAAAAATAGCAGCTAAACTCACTCACCCTTCCCTCAACGCAGCCCCACTCTGGCCGGATAACCACCCCCCAACCCTCCCACCCCCTCATCACGGATCTCTCCACCCCGTCATGAAATGCAAGCTGCTCCCACTGTACATTCCACTCCGAGGAATGAGCCAACTCCCCTGTAAATTAGAGAGCGGGGGGCTAGTTATTGTTTTCTGCCAAACAAAGGCAGTTAGCAAACAGGAGTGGAGCAGTTCCCAACCGGTGGTTAGTCAGGCTTAGCGGCTGGGGGCCTGGAGGGAAGCTGCTGTTGCTGCTGCTGCTGCTGCTGCTGTGTCACCAGGTTGGAGTGCCTCAAGGCTCCGTCCCGGGGCCCCTCTTTGGTCTCTTTTTTTCCCATCTCTGTTGTGATTGTGTGTCTGTATGTGTGCCCATGTGTGGGCCCTCAGGCTGTTGTCAGGCAGATCACGGGAGCTGTTGTGAGTTAGCCCGTCTGTCTGTGTCTACCTACATGCCTCTGTTCCCTAAAGAAGGAGAAGGAAAGGAGGGAGATAGGGGATGGGAGTAGGGGGGTTACTACAGAGAGATGGAGCGAGCGCATTCCTCGACATGCACAAAACGTGTCCGCAGGGGGAACTGCAAGCCCAGCAAGATTCACAGACTTCCAACTTCTTAAAACAAGACTCCCCTCTTCTCCCCCTCCCTATCCTCATCCTCCTCCTTCCCCTCCTCCTTTCCCTCCTTCTCTTCCTCCTCCTCTTCCTCCTCTTCTTGGCCCTGGAGTGGTTTAAGCAAAGGGATAATCTGTGGAGGAATTCCAAAAGGCAGGAATCCAGGGATTATCCAAAGAGGAAAATGGTAGATGATGGAATATTTAAGGGTTTACCTGAAATGATTGCCTGGGTTTTAGGCTTTGAGGTTTGAATTTGTGACAGCATGACCAATTTCAGTTTGCAAATAAGGTGATAAAAATTAACTAAACAAGACATCAACCTAAACAGGATGTGTGGGCTCCTCTCTGAGACATTTATATAATGCTGGCCGTCCTGCTGCAATGAACTTCCATAATATGCATTTTCTAAATTCAGACAGAAGAGGTTTCTTTAAATACAGTGAATACCCAGGGTTAAATTGAAGCAGCCAAAGTTCAAAATGATCATCCTGAACAATGTCATATGCTCAATACTTTTATATTTCAAGTGTTGTTAGAGCTGCAGACGTGATCTTTTAAAATAAGTCTCCAGTCTTTCATTCTTACTTAGTTTGAAGTCAACTAACACTGTCCTGTAGTCATGTCCACTATTCAGAATGAATGAAATTAGCCTTAAGTCAACTCCCGTCAATCAGTAGAAGTATTCAGTATCGGCATAAGCAATCTGGTGTTCTGTTTCACCAATCAGAAGTGATTAAATACTAACTTATTGTAAGCCAATCAGACATCATGTATGACCATGAGAGCCAATCCTGTCTCATCTGTGTCAGTCCAAGATGACGGTGCAACAGCTAGTCTATTTATTGATATCAAATTAGATCTGGTCTGATTAGTTGATTTCTTGATTAGTTAATCATCACAAAAAAAATAATTGGTTAAGTATTTTGATAATTGATAGTCACTTGTCAAATAAAAACGCCAAACATTTGCAGGTTCCAGCGTGTTAAATGTGAATCCTTGCTGCCTTTATCTGTTTTATTTCACTGTAATTTTAATATCTCTGGGTTTTGGACTGTCAAAAAGAGGAGTTTGACAATGTCACGTTGGGCTCTGTAAAATTGTGATGAGGCATTTTTCGAATTTTGGAAAATTTTGTTGACAGTTTTTATCAATTGATAAATCGAGATAATCCTTAGTTGCAGACAAAATGCCAAAAGACAAATACGCATGGGTATTGTGATATTATGTGTTGTGATGCTATATAGATTCTCCAAAACACTGTATCGATTATTAATTAACCTCTTAAAAATCTGCCGGCAGACCCGGCCACTATGCGGTCTTTCGGAGGTTGTGGCGGGCTCAGTTTTAAAGCTAGAGTGCTAGAAAACTAGAAAAGGAATCCATTGGTAACAACCACATCCAATTGCATTCATGTGTGATGATGTTAGTCTCCGTAGTAGCCATTTCACATCATGACGTTTTTTTTTACTCTGGTGATGTGTCTTTATACTATGACAGTTTTTCATGAATTAGATTTGAAAAAATCATAATATATCACCTTGTTTACAGTATATATCGAAACATATTGAATCGTTACCCTCCTAGTCTCATGATACATATCGTATCGCCAGATTGTTGCCAATCCACAGCCCTAGTTAAACTCATGAATATGAGCATGTTGTGTCTGCCATTCACACAATCCCTCCAGACATTACTTGACCCAAAAAACCTGGTGATGTTCCGCATGTGGCTACAAATAAACATAGTTTGGCAGCAGCGTGGTGTTTAAAATGCTGTAACACTATCTGTGTATGGCTGTGTTATTGTAAACAGGCTGCATCTTTGGGGCTTAGCTCCTCCTGTCCTACTTAACTGGTCGATAAACAGGCTTTAGCTTTAATTATGGTGATGTCTGATATTGCGCCTTCTTACATCATGCTGGTATCTTGTTTATGTGTTTTGTCTGGCCCTGTGTTGTTTGTGTGTGCATTTGTGCGTGTCCGTCACTATTTCTATGTGAGTGTGTGTGTGTTCTGGATGTCTGAGGATATAATGACGGTGGGTGTATGTCCTGTCTGGTAGCTGTAATCACTACCACTGTGTGGTTGGTCAGTACATTGGGCTCTGTTTGCCATGGTATCTGTGTGTTTCTATTTTCACATGTACAAGGTGGATTACATCAGATCCTGTGTATTTTTTTAAAAGCCCCTGCATAGCCTTTGTAGTTGATTAATATTCCGACTGTGGTGTCTTACTGTGTGTTTTGTAGATGTGCAATCAAGGTCACTCATTTAAAGAAAAGGAGCATCCCGTGCTCTCCTCAAGTGCTCCAATTATTTACATTTTTCTTTCAATGTTTCGCTACAAACTTGTTGCATTGTGGATAATTTGAACTTTAAGATACAATAAACATTGGCTGGCTCATTTACAATAGTTTTTAAGATGTGTGGCAGCAAAATACATTAAAGGGTAGCTTTGGTGTTTTCAACTTTGACTCTATTTTCCCTTGTTTTTGTGTCTAAGTGACTAATGGGGAGAACAATTTTTTTAATTTAATGGATAACGCTGTAACCGGCATCCGCGAAACGAGCTGCGAGGGCAAATTCAAAGACCTCATCCACATTTTCAAAATCTAAGCTAAACACTAAGCTACACTTTCTGGCACTGCACCATATTGCACTATTCCACCGTTGTCTTCCGGCAACACGTCACCTCGCGAGATTTCAGAACGAGACTTCTCCTACAGCGAGACTCTTTCCATAATGTTTTACTTTTAGTGGACGTAAATGACAGTGCCAGCTTGCCCCAATAGCACCATATGTTCACACACTGAGATGCGTTGCTAGAAATGTGTCGCCCACAAAACCATTGGTTGCACCACTCGTCAATGTCAAACTTCGCTCAGGCAGCCACTGAAATCAAGCAAGAGGCAGGCTTTACTACTTTACCACACCGGAGAACTTTCGGCGACAGAGCCTTCAGGGTCGCAGCCCCCGACCTCTGGAACTCTCTCCCTCCTGAGATCAGAAATGCTTCATCCCTGGACACTTTCAAAAAACACCTCAAGCACCACCTGTTCATCAAGGCCTATGACCTCAGCTAACTCTTCCTACACATCACACGTTTTAATTACCTGGCCACTGTTTTTTCCTCTGATTATTTATCAGTATGATTTTGTGTGCCCTCTTTGTAAAGTGTCCTTGGGTTTCTTGAAAGGCACTATGAAAATCCAATTCATCATCATTATTATTATTATTATTATTACCACTTCATTCCTGTTTTGATGTGGTAGTGCTCGTGAGCTAGTTAGCTGTTGAACTGTGAGGGAGCAACAGAGTACATGAGAGGGAATGAGGAATATCTCATGTCGTGATAGTTTCACGTAGGCTACTGTCTTTGAGAGAGCGACAGAGAGAGACAGAGACCACATTTTTCCGTTAATCACATCTGATCGCCCGGTTGCAAGCACACAGCCCCGCTCCACAGGCGCACCTCGCCGTCTTGCCCGACGCACTTTGCCGAGGCGTTTTTAAAGTGGCCGCGCCTGTAGCGACGTGTCTCTGTGTGATCAGCCCCTATTACAGCCTGTGAGCAGCTGCCGTCTACAGTGCTCACCCTCAATACTGGACCAATTTCACAAATTGCTGTCCCTATTAGTCAGTTAGACACAAAAAAAAATGGAAAATAGGGTTGAAAAAAAACAAAGTTACCCTTTTAAAGGATGATACACATGTGTTGACATCCAAAATATTGTGCAGAATCATGCCCATGGCTTTATAATGAGATTTTCAACTATCTCATATAGGTGTAATGTTCAATGCATTGAACTATACAACAAGATGTGATACATTATATGTGGCTGGCTGTTTGAAGTGAAGCACTACGCCCTAGTCCCTACAATATATATTAGCCAATATCACTGATAACATTTTGTGTGTGTGTGTGTCTGTAGGTGTGTATATCAATTCTTATATCTGTGGTATGCTTGCTTTTCAGGAACAGGCAGTATCTGGCCCACCCAGTTACAGTCAGTACACACCCAGAGCGTGCTCAGCAGTGGCAGGTAAGAGGAACAAGCATGTCCGTGTGTGAGTGTGTGTGCATGTGTGTGTGTGTATTTCTACCCTAATAGATTATCGATGCACTGCTGGGTTGGTTGGCTACAGCAGACAGTGGAAATGGGCCTGGACTCCCCTGAGGAAACAAGATATCTCCAACACACACACACACACACGCAGCTAACACACACATACAGTAGATCCAAACACAGGCACAATGTGACTTCATAGGAAAAAGCTCTCATGCGCGGGACTTTAAAGCACATTTTGCACACTCACACACACACATAGACACACACACTTACGTGCAATTAGACACACCACACACCTGCTGGGTCTTTAGAGGAAGCTGAGCTCCATTCTGCCTGTATCTGAAGATGAAAGGAGGAGGAGAAGAGTGGAGAGACAGGCAGGAGGGAGAGGAGGAGGGATTAGAGGAGAGGAGGAAGACGGGCAGAGAGGTAGGGGACAAAGAAAGAGAGCAGATAAAGAGGAAGAGGAGGAGGAGCAGTGATGAAGAGTGATAGCCAACTCTGCACGCTCCCACCTCTCCTCCCTTCTTCTCTCTTCTTTGTGAACAGATGGGTGGAGGTATCAGATTGTGATGACAGCCAAAACGGGAAGAAAGGGGCCGACAGACACATACATACAGTACGTACACAGTCACACATGGCTTGTTGCTCTCGGTCTCCTCATTCTCCCTCACTATCATATTTACATATGACATGATCACACTGCGTGTTTTATGTAAAGTGATCATGAACTAGTAAGGCCAGACAGGTTCTACAATCTAGTTCCCCCAGTGAAAGCACGCAAGTGCAAAATAAATCTCAATTGAGACCCAGTGATGTTGATGTTTTTCCTGGACAGCGAGACGGAGGGAGGGAGGAAGGGAGGGAGAGGCTCCGAGCAGATGATGAATCAGATGAACAGCGGGAAGAAAGAGATAAGGCGGGATGAAGAAAAAGCAGGACGAGAGGGAGAGAAAAAAAAAGAAGGCATCAAACTTGCGAGCCCTGTGGGTCTTCGCTTGCAGCGGGAGGAGGGCAAATGGAGGCATGGTGGAGAATTCAAATGTCTCGGTGTCAGTGGGTTCACCGGCAATCTGTTCTGAATCCGTCGCACATCACAACATACACTCCGGCTTGTGCTCGGGACTGATGAAATTTGTGTCATGTGGTATTACATTTTTAAAGCTACACCAGGGACGTGTCTGTGTTGGCAGTTTCAAATGACACAGAAAAAGGTAACAGTTTGGCATTTAAGAACCTCACCACCTTGACATAGTGTAACATAACAAACTGCTCACAGTACACTCACTCATACCAAACTACGCTATGCCAGTAGATAGCAAAGGCATCAGATGCATGTTTGTTGGACAGAAGAAATATTTGCCAAGAAGGAAAATCTGAAAATGTTGCAGGGTTTACAGATTGTTTACTTAGTTGAAATATATGAATGTATGTATATAAATATATATAAGGGCTGTCAAAGTTAACGCAATAACGTGTTAACGCAAATTCGTTTTAAGGGCACTAATTTCTTTAACGCATTTTGCGATTATTAGGTTGTAGCGGGCTCAGTTTTAAAGCTAGAGTGAAGATACTTGTATCATCTGAAAACCTAAATAACGCTCCCAACGTACGCTAAGTTTGGTGAGGAAAAACTCGCATAGCCATTTTCAAAGGGGTCCCTTGACCTCTGACCTCAAGATATGTGGATGAAAATGGGTTCTATGGGTACCCACGAGTCTCCCCTTTACAAACATGCCCACTTTATGATAATCACATGCAGTTTGGGGCAAGTCATAGTCAAATCAGCACACTGACACACTGACAGCTGTTGTTGCCTGTTGGGCTGCAGTTTGCCATGTTATGATTTGAGCATATTTTTGATGCTAAATGCAGTACCTGTGAGGGTTTCTGGATAATACTTGTCATTGTTTTGTGTTGTTAATTGATTTCCAATAATAATTATATACATACATTTGCATAAAGCAGCATATTTGCCCACTCCCATGTTGATACGAGTATTAAATACTTGACAAATCTCCCTTTAAGGTACATTTTGAACAGATAAAAAAAATTACAATTAATTTGCGATTAATCGCGATGAAATATTTTAATTCATTGACAGCCTTAGAATATAAATCACAGAATATACAGTTACACAATGTAAAGTTTTTAATTCAATTCATGGATGCATGGTGATTCCTTACTTATAGCAGCAGAATTTCTTTAGGACAAATATAACTGCAGCCGCTGCAAGCTGACAGTTTGGCTGTATTTTGTACAACGGTTTCAAAAGCACTTGTAATGTGGCATGAAAACTTTTTCCAAGTAATGTTGCATTTAGAGAGGTCTGCTGCAGTTTGGGGGAATTAGACTTATTTTGTTCCATAGTGTAGCAAGAAGTTGGGTGAAATGTGCACAGTCTGACCTGCTACAGGTTGCAGGTGTGTGCTTCATATGTGTGTGTGTGTGTGTGTGTGTGTGTGTGTGTGTGTGTGTGTGTGTGTGTGTGTGTGTGTGTGTGTAGTCTGCTTCTGGTCTATATATTGTCAGCTTTCTGCCGGTCATGGTGGTCAAATGTACTGCCAGCATGGACTCTGTGTTCCCAGTCCAAGAAGTTCAGTTCGATTGAAGTTTTTTTCTGGCTAGACTAGCCTCTCTCTCAAATCTAGCTATATTTACATCCAGCTGTCAAGTGAATTTCATGCAAACTTTAAAAATAAGTAAAATGCAAATGAGGTGTTTTCCTTCAGTCAGTTTGAAGTGAATAAAAATAAGCTTCCAGAATGTCCAAACTGAACCTTCACTAGAAAGCCTGAATGAGTCTCTCAACATCTGTATTGGGTTTTCTTGGACATGATATCTTCCCGTCAATCAGTCATCTTTCAGAACTTCCAACCTTCCATACCTTCTCTTATACGGTATATGTACGGTAAATATAAGGCTACAGCCAGCGATGGGTTAACTTAGCTTAGCATAAAGACTGGGAACAGGGGGAAACAGACATGAAGTCTTATCGTCCCTATCTGAGTTTCCATTCAATAGTCAAGCGAATTCTAAGCAAACTTTTGAATTAGACACGTTTCCATCAACTGGTTTGGAGCGAATAAACTCGGCTACAGCGTAATTTGGTCAGAAGTTGGCGCTATAGGCTACGCACAGCTGTAATCCACCAGTAAACAGAGTAGAGGAAGCGAGTAGAGGTTACGAATAGGAAACAAACAAGTCGGCTTGGCCATCGAATCTAACCCATCCACGGGAGAAAAATGGAGAGAGGTCTTCAGGAATTTGTTTAAATTGGGTACGTTTTTATTGTTCTTTCATGTCAGCTAGTATTGGCCATGTTTCATACTGTCCGGATACGAAGACAAGCATTCACACATCCTGTGAATATCCAAGAAGACAGGTGATCAGTCATGTGAGTTAAATGTTCGCTACGTCAGAATTTATTCGAAAAAGGCGTTTCCATAATCCATTTAGTGCACCAAATCTTTTTCAACAAAGGCAAAAAAAAACCTCAAACGGAACGTAAAAAGTTTTTCGCAATTGCGGAAGTTTTGTCAAATTTCTCCGTTTCCATACAGCTTTTCTAATGCGATACTTCAAAATGTGCATAAATGGAAATGCGGCTACTGTGACTTTGGAAGGCAACCAGCGGAGACTTTAGGAAACCAAAGAAATAGCATGGCACATAACCCCCTTTAAATCCACAACTTGACATTTTTACACTTCTTCTCATGTAACTTTTGGCAAGGAAGCAAATAAACACATTTCTCTAAATATCAAACTATTCCTTTCAAATTATAGTTGTTTATTCACAGAGATATTTACATCCCTCTTCTTCACAGAGAAGGGTGCGTAACCATAGGCAACCTCCCAAATCTTAGCAATGCGTTGTGTGGCCCTGCGTGCCACATGCAGGTTCAACAAAATTACACTCAAAATTTGTATAGAAGTATAAAAGAAAACCACTATGAAGACATCTTCGAGTGAAACCGCACGTTCACTCGCGTGGAAATTGAATCCAGTAGCTTTAACACTGACCAAAAAGTTCAAGTCAGTATGAACGTTTTTGCAGGAATTGATCGAGTATTGCTTCAGCTTCCTAATTCCAACGGATCAACTTCCCTATTTCTCACATCTCTCCCGAGTAACACTTGGTGTAGTGAGGAATCAACAGCAGAAGGGGGGAAGGAGAGGGTATGATATTTGATGAAGGGAGAGAAAGAGGGGGGGTGTCGGGAGAGACGGCGCCTAAACCAGTGTTAATTGAACACAGCTGTACCTCGTTAAACATTAATTGGCAATTAATCAGCTCACACCCCCCTCCCCAGTTGAATATATCTTGAATATATCTTTTAAAAGAGAGAGAGAGAGAGAGAGAGAGTGGGGAATAAAGTAAATTATTCACAGTAGCACAAGGAAAGCCTGTTCTCGCTCAGCCTCCCTCTTCTACTTTTTCTCTCCTCCATCTTCTCACTCTTTCTCTCCCTCTCTGTGCTCCATTCAGTCCATTAATCTAGTTTTCTGCCTTTATCTCCGCTTCCTTCCCCTCATCCGTCTGTAGTTCATCCAGAGATAGAGAGAGAGAGAG
>CAKAOI010049221.1:0-23418 GCA_916701655.1 Sebastiscus albofasciatus
ATGCCAGGTAAATGCTGTATCTTGACCACTTTATATGCAACAAAATGTTACCAAAGACATGTCTGAGTGAAGTTACTCTCTTCCTCCTTGAGATAAGTTAGATAAGTTAGATGTTATCCAATTTGAATGTCCCAGAAAAGGACACTTTCCCATTCATTTCTAGGTATAATGGAGTATTCTAACCATGTTTATTCCTATCAAATGTTACTTAGTTTTGTGTGAATGCATGTACGTCTTGCTTCATGCTTCAATATTTCCTATAATGGGTCACAGTCACACACAGATGACTTCCTAAACACCTCCCTCATGTAGCTTTAACATTGTCAGTTGTCTTCACCTTCTGTGAGAAGAAAAAAAGAACCTTGGTCCAGACTATGGATATTTTTCTGCCATAAAATGTTACTAACGTGAAAACTGAGTCTCACTTTCTTCTTTAAAAGACTGAATTCAGACTTTGACTTAGATGTTTCAAACCAATAAAACCAAGGTCCCCCGAGAGTGCTGTCATCAAACCGAATACATCTGCATTGCTCCGACACATTTTTGACCACTTTACCATGTGACAAAATGTTACCAAAGACAGGTCTGAATGAAGTGAGATAAGTTAAATGTTATCCACGCTGAATATCCCAGAAAAGGACACTTTCCCATTAATTTCTAGGTATGATGGAGTGTTCCAACCTTATTTATTCCTATCAAATGTTACTTAGTTTCGTGTGAATGCGTGTGTGTCTTGCTTCATGCCTCAATATTTCCTCTAAAGCTTTACATGGGTCATAGTCACACACAGATGACTTACTGAGCAGCTCCCTCATGTAGATTTAACATTGTCAATTTTCACCTTCTGTGAGAAGAGAAAAGAACCTTGGTCCAGACTATAGATATTGTTCTGCCATAAAATGTTACTAACGTGAAAACTAAGTCTCACTTTCTTCTTAAAAGACTGAATTCAAACTTTGACTTAGATGTTTCAAACCAATAACACCAAGGTCCCCCGAGAGTGCTGTCATCAAACCGAATACATCTGCGTCGCTCCGACACATTTTTGACTCAGGCAACATTAAACGGAACTGTCTGGTTAAAAAGGACTCGTTTGACAGCGTTGATGATGTTAAAGTTAAAAGATGAGTGCCTCAACTGCCTTTGAGCCCGGGCCCCCCTGGTAGGTTTAGTCAAGTTATTCTACTGTTTGTGTTATTTTAATGAGGATGGCCTTTTTCTGGAAGGAACAGCAGCAGTTTCCCAGACTCAAAATGAACAGTTTCAGGGTAGAGTGAGATGTAAAGACAGTGGGCTTTCACAAAGTGTCACCTGAGTGAGTGTTACCACAACCAGACACTAGTATGCGTCTCTATAATCTATTGTAAATGTGGCCTATTGGTACCAACAATGAAGATATGTATTACTATAACATTTGATCTGCAGATAGCGGGGAATCTTTACCAGAAGGTCATTTAACACCACTTGCTGTTCTCTGAATACTCAAAGACTCTTCTGATCATCTGGATGAAAAAATATTCCATCTGCTCCATGATAAAAAAGATTTCTATCCATTTTCCTAAGTTTCACCTCTTTTTCCTAATCCAAACAAAGATGGTAGCCAGAAAGGACATATCTCCTTGCTTAATTTATACAACTTGAATGAAAAAACAAACAAAAAACAAACGTATATTCTTGATGCTTCTTTCCAATATTTATTATTTTTATATAGGGCTGGGCGATATGGCCAAAATCTTCTATCACGATATAGGTAATTTCACCTTTTCCTCCTCATCCCGTGATTTAAAAAATTGTAGTAGGCCATATTGCGATTTCAATAAAATTGATTAATTGTGCAGCCCTACGACCCAGAGACCACTTAGCTGTACAATACCTGTGTGTTTCTCAGACGTCATACTGTTTCCTTCTCTCTCTTTTGGCAGTGCAACAGCCTTTAATGTAGGTGGAAGGAGTCAAAAGTTTGGGTTCGTGACTGACCTAAGACTCTTGAACACAAAAAACAATAATGTTTTATTATTTTATAAAGTGTTAAAAAGCTTAATTTCTACAAAATATGCACAGATCACATACTCATGTTAGAAGAAAACAAGTTTATATTCATTTGAACAGATAATGACACCAGACGTTCGAGACACCATACAGGGCATAACATGGACATGTCAGTGCCCGCTTAAAATGTCTGCTGTTCTCTCAGGTAGGGTGTGACATGTAGTAGGCTGGTTTGCAAAACAACACTGTTATCTGTCTTTTACTTCAATCCATGTGGATTACAAAAAAAAGTCATGTAGGAGTCACACTTCATTGTCACAACTCCTACTACATCTGAAACTGAATTCAGAGTAAAGATAAGTGTTGTTTACAAAGTATACTTCTGTCCTGTGCTTTTGCCATCCCAAGAAAGCTTCATCTCTTGTTGCTAGTGTACTTGATGTAAGTCACTGAGCAAACCGATTTGTCATCAACAAATCAATATGTGTCTGATAATTATGTACCTAACAAACTGATATAATTATTAGACAAACTCAATCACGTATAGTAATGATCTGTTCTAGTCAAAATACCACACTAAACGGCTACTTCTGAACTTAACCACAAATTATTAGTTAAATTATTATTAATCAACAAGTACTTGGTTAATTTGTTTCAGTAATTTATTATCAAGTAAAAATACCAAACACTTGACTGTTGCAGCTTCTCAAATGTGAGGATTTTCTGGGTCTGTGACAGTGTTGGAAATTAGCACCAGCCACCAGCCAAATGCTGCAAAATATTCTATACTTTACTTCACTCACCAGCCAAAAAAACAATGGTAATCTATTAATTGGCTGATACATTTTGGAATCCACCAGCTGAAGTGGCAGGTGGACAAAAATGTTAATTTACAACGCTGGTCTGTGACTCCCCTTACACCTGGCATTAAAATACGTTTTGGGCGGTCGAATTACAGTCGGATAGTGCTTGACCACATGAAAGTACAGGTGTAAGTGCTCCCTAAATGCAGTGAAGACGGATTGGGATCAAAAAAAACAATGGTAATCCGATCGTCCAAACCATCTCCGTAGGTGGTCAGGGACCCGTTGTGATCACATTGAACACCATACAACAACTATGTGGGTGGAAATGCTAGGGGTGTACTGAGTACCATTTTTTTGGCTCTGGAGCTTCGGAGCTCAATCTGCAGCGAGCTCCCAGCGCTCCTCCGGTCACTGGACCGTTGTGACCAGAGAACTCACCGCCACCGCTCTCTGTGCTCAGCGTCTCCTCTCATCCCTCTGTGTGTACGAGTGTAGACATACCCTAAAATCACATTTGTGGGTCCTCTCTCCCTAAACGGTGTTTTGAGGCTTAAGTGTCCCCACATTACAGTGAACCTCTCCGGCAGTGCCCGGCTGCAAGCCCGTGCGTAATGCAGCCTTTCTCTCAGCCCTTTCCCGTTCAGAGTGATCTCAATGTGGACACTGGAGATGCAAATTATTACCAGGTGTAAATGTAATCAGGTTAAATCATATCTAGACACAATCTGGATATGAGAGACATTGCTGGTGTAAATGGGGTCTGTGTGACAAAATAAACAGTGAAGACATCATCTTGGGCCCTTTGAACTTATGACCTTTTATAGCATACAGCATATGATGAATAGACAAATCTTGCTAGTTAAAGCCTTCAACCACACAGATTAGCCTTGTGAGGCCAATTCAATCATCAGCAAAGAAATGCAAATATCTCTCTCTCTCTCTCTCTCTCTCTCTCTATATATATATCTATATCTATATATCTATATCTATATCTATATCTATATCTATATATACATATACATATACATACATATACATACACATACACACATATACACACACACACACACCACTGCAGACTGGGAACATCCCACAAGAGCTGCAATTCTGGAGATGCTCTGACCCAGTCGTCTAGCCACCACTATTTGGCCCTTGTCAAAGTCGCTCACATCCTAACGCTGGC
Source organism: Sebastiscus albofasciatus (assembly GCA_916701655.1). Classification (NCBI taxonomy): domain Eukaryota; kingdom Metazoa; phylum Chordata; class Actinopteri; order Perciformes; family Sebastidae; genus Sebastiscus; species Sebastiscus albofasciatus. The sequence continues at coordinate 3,979 of CAKAOI010049221.1, forward strand.
TCACTTTTTCTGCTTCCAACACAAAGTTCAAAGTTCAAAGGTCAAAATGCTCACTTATTGTCTAATATATCCCCTCCACTGCCAGGTGCCATTGTAACGAGATAATCAATGTTATTCACTTCACCTCTCAGTGGTCTTAATTTTATGGCTGATCGGTGTACATCGTTTTTCCCATGAACTGAACTTTATTAAAACTGTCTGGCTTCAATCGGCTGGGCTGCTGATTGATGTTGCATCTTTAGCTGTAAGTTCAGGAAGCTCTTGATTTATTCTGCAGAGTTTTCTATGCGCGTAGCACGTATTTTAAACGTCATTATCGCAGTCAATCATGTTCATTCAATTGTGGAAAGCCAAAATTGTGATCGCGATCAATATTTGATTAATTGTGCAGCCCTAGCCAGGATATAATGAAAATAGCTTTTTTTTTATCATATTTGCTCAATCTGCAGCTTTAAATACCACTAAGCAATAACAAGTTGCAATTAAAAAACATTTGACTTGTTATTTTCCTGAGAGAGACACCTTCATATTCAATGTTATTTTAATCTTAGTTCTCTTCACTCAATAATTGTTACACAGTGGTTTAATATTTTCTGTAGTGCCACTTGTCAGCATTGTTTCTCCTGAACTGTATCTTTGCAGTGAAATATTACTCCACCAGGCTGTGACAGGTGCCTAGTGAGAAATGACAGACTAAAATTTAAATGGATAACTTGCACTCAGGTTCATGCAGGATTTATAGGAGTCTGCCTATGGCTTATCTTTCCACTGATGAACGATGCACTTGCAGAAAAAAATATCTATGAGTTGACAGGACCCTCTTGACATGTTGGTGTGGTCCTGGGCAGCTCAATTATAGTTATGTAATCCATTTGAGTAATACAGAGTTGTCAATATTTCTCCATCTCAACAGATTTGAACACACAGTAAAGGGCATCGCTTCAACGCCTTCCAGGAATCCCGAACATCAGAGAGGAGGAAAGGTAACGTAGCTTTTGCTGTGTGGTGCTTTTTTATACTAATGTGTTGGTCTTGTTTTTGTCCTGCTTTGGTGCCTTCCTGTCGGGTGGTAGTAGAAGAACTTATGTTTGGAAGGTCATGTGTTGCAGTTTAAGTGCAAAAGTATCAACATAATTTAGCAAGTCAGGGCCAAATCACTGTCAAAAATGTCACCAAATTTGCCCATGAGGATGGTTTGTGAACTTAAAGTAGCTCAGTGGTGAACACAGAAAAGCGAAATATGCTTGGTTGTACCGAGTGCGAGGACTTCATTGTTAATAAATCCTTGTGTTGCACGGTGTATCTCTCAGTGAGAATTCATATAGACTTGTCATCAGCACAGTAACGCAAAGACAAGAGGCCCCGCCTGCAACTAACTCTGAGTGGGCCCCTCCCATGAAGCACAGAACAGGCAAATTTTAACATCTTTCATAGTGAGGATACTTTCAAACGCACAACGAAAAGTAACACTTAAGAACACTGGACACTGATTATGGAGTTAATTGTATTGAATACATTTTAAACCGTTGGAGCTTTTTAGCAAACTATGAAGTGTCACAACTGCTTTCAAGATGCCGAACCTGCGATAGTCATGTACGGAAGCTGTCTGGGGTACTTCGTATTTGACTCCTCATTACTCAATGTCGCAGGGTGCAAGACTTCTTTATCAAAGTTATTGTAAAAAAGCTCACCAGCCCACTCAGATTGTTAAACAACTGCACTGTGAAGATACAGTATATAGAACAAGTTTTTCCTTTGAGGACAAATCATTTTTATTTTGAATCGGTTTCTTAAACATAGCGACAAATATTTCATTAATAGTGAATACTACACGTTCTTCTTAGAAATATGACTGAATATCTGTTTTCTTCCAGGCTTCCAGGTGAATATATACGCGCACATCTTTTGACGTATCAATGAGCAAAATCCCATACCACCCTCTTTAAGTCCAGGCTGTGTGTCAGGATGGCCAGTGTTGACAGTCCCTCCTGCGCCACGGTGCTTCTCTGGCCAGTGTATCTTTTGGTCATTCGATTTTCCTTTCATAAAAGGATATTAAAATACCAAAAATTTGTGGTTATTTGATTTTCATTTTAAAATACAAAAATAATCAAAGCTGCGAGCAGCGATGAACGGGCCCTCGCCCCTACTCGCGCATTGGGGGTACTGGCGGGATGCCGACTGACGCGGCCAGGCACGGTGAAACCGAAACTCTGACGAGTGCCACAACGCCTGCCACAAAGCTCTACAACAAACGGTTCACGATTTATAAAGGGGGTGGGGCTTATGTGTAGGGGGCGGGGATAACAATACCAACTTAACAGGCACTCTCTGCTGAGTGATATGACACCTCCCTCAAGACTCTACGACAAATGGTTCATGAGTTATTAAAAGGGGGCGTGGCTAATGTGTTGGGGGCGGGGATAAAAATATCAACTTCACAGGAACTCTCTGCTGAGGGATATGACACCTCCCACAAGACTCTACGACAAACGGTTCATGAGTTATGAAAGAGGGCGGGGCTAATGTGTAGGAGGCGGGGATAACCTTTACCAATGAAACAGGAACTCTGCTGAGTGATATGACACCTCCCACAAGACTCTACGACAAACGGTACATGAGTTATGAATGGGGGCGGGGCTAATGTGTTGGGGCGGGGCTATGAGTATATTTTTGCATGTGTATGTCCTCAGGACTGGACTCTTATACCTGAGAAATTTGGGGCAGATCAGACTATGTACAGTTGAGTTACAACAACTTCCTGTTTCATGGCGAATGGCTCAAAATGGCCGCCACGCCACAGTCAGGTTGTTCAGTGAAAACTCACCATTTTGATAACTTGTCATCCTCAAGGTCTAAAGATGGTCCTGACCAAATTTCATGTCGATCTGATGAAATCTGTAGGAGGAATTCGTTAAAGTACACGACCTATAAAACGCAAAAAATGGGCAAAAATCGCACAATAAATTCAAGATGGCTGACTTCCTGTTGAGTTTTGGCCATACCTCCCAGAGGCTTTTTTGTGCGTCTCCACATGTTACATCTGTCTGCCAAATTTCATACATGTAGGTGAAACCAGAGCGAGGATCTCAATTTTTCCAATTTTCTAGGGGGCGCTAGCGAGTCATTTTGCAACACTCAAGGCTGAGACCCTTAAAATATGAAATTTTTCACCGCGTCTGATAAGTCTGCCAAGTTTAACAACTTTTTGAGATGGCTATGGTCGTCAAAAACGCGATTCATTTGAGAGAAAAATAATAATAAAGAAAAAGAAGAACCCTTACAGTTTCAATAGGGCCTTCGCTGGTCTGACGTTGTCGGTGCTCGGGCCCTAAAAATTGAAATACAAGGCGTTTGTTTTCATCAGGGTCAAAAAGGGATGAACTAAACTTAAAAAACGGGTTGTTTTTCATTTTCTATTTCTAAAAACAAAAAATAAAATCACTAGAAGACAGAGATGAAAAAACACCAGCTTTTTCATGTTCTTTGACCGGGAGTTGCGTAAGAGCGTGTATGAGGACGGTGCTGCGTGTGAGGACGGTGCTGTGTATGACAGAAAAAAAGTACGGTGCTGCTGTGTAACTTAAGGTGATGGACGAGGATCAGTACGTAGTATTTGGAGACAATAAAAGAGTGGGTCTCGGGGAAGAAGACATGACTGCGGAGTAATTAACTTCGGTGAAGTTAGAAAGATATTGACAGATTTGAACTTCCCGGAAGTTCTCAATAACTCATAACTTAAACGTTGTTAAAGCACAAACGACGTCTCTTTCTAACCGTAGTAAGGTAGAGCTACAACCTCATTTTAATCAAAACGAGCCGTCCTCCGAGCTGGACACGTCACATTGGTCTCTATGTGCAGCTGGCTGTGAGACGAGTGGTCAGGGACCGTCTACAAAGTGCAACGCCGAAAAGAGATGCTATAAAAATATTCAATAACTTCAGTCTTATGCAGTGTAGTACCATCAAAATGACTGAGTCTAGACTTGCTCTTTAAAAAAAGCTTCTCGAGATAACTTCTGTTATGATTTGACGATATTAAAATTCAATTCAATTCAGTTTATTTTTATATATTTGTATTTTAAAATGAAAATCAAATAACCACTCATTTTTTGTATTTTAATATCCTTTTGTGAAAGGAAAATCGAGTGAACAAAAAATACACTGGCCTTCTCAGATATGTTTTGATTAGTTTTGGTATGGGATTTGGTGGCCGAATCAGGCACGCTTGGTAAATCAATATGCTGCTTTATGAATAGAGTGTGCGCCATATCTTTAACAAAGTCATGCTCTATTTCCTTTATGGCAGACAGTAATGCGTGTCCAAATGAGAGCACTTGATCTGGAAAATCCGCAGATAAGTCATTTTTGTATTGGTCAGGTAGGGCACTTACTGATTTGTACATTTTATCATCAGAAGTTCTTGTGGGTGTAAAAACCCAAATCACTGTGCCACATCTTGCATGCTACGACACCAGCGTGTCAACTGTGCGATGCCATTGTCTATAGCTGTGTAAAATACTGACTCTTTGAAGTGTTCCTCAGTATTCATTAGCCTTTCATCCTCCCATAGCTCATCAAAATGTCTTTTGGACTAAAGTCTCTTATGTATATAACAAAGAAAACTATGGACCTCGATCGGCTCTCGATCTACCGGTCAGTCTCCGTTCCTACTCTCACCTATGGTCATGAGGGCTGGGTCATGACCCAAAGAACTAGATCGCGGGTACAAGCGGCCGAAATAGGTTTCCTCAGGAGGATGGCTGGCGTCTCCCTTAAAGATAGGGTGAGAAGCTCAGTCATCTGTGAGGAACTCGGAGTCGAGCCGCTGCTCCTTTGCGTTGAAAGGAGCCAGCTGAGGTGGTTCGGGCATCTAGTGAGGATGCCCCCTGTGCGCCTCCCTAGGGAGGGGTTCCAGGCACGACCAGCTGGGAGGAGGACACGGGGGAAGACCCAGGACTAGGTGGAGAGATTATATCTCCACACTGGGAACGCCTCGGGATCCCCCAGTCAGAGCTGGTTAATGTAACCCGGGAAAGGGAAGTTTGGGGTCCCCTGCTGGAGTTGTTGCCCCCGTGACCCGACTTGACTATGGACCAGATAAGATTTTTTTTTAAAAATATTTTTGTTGTTTTGTTTTATTTTTACGCCAATATTGGCTGTGGAAATACAGACAATGTCACTTTATGAAATTGTAATTTTTGAAAAATAAAAACATAAAAAAATAGCTCTTGGGGAATGGCCTATTTTGATTGCGAGGCCTCCTCCGCCTCGCTGGGGCTGCGGTGGTATACTTTACTGGCCGGCTTGTTATTGCTGTAATATCTCTGTGAGCATTTTGCACAGCAGGTGAAATGTCATCTTTGTGTTGGGCCAATCTGCAATCCTTAAAGGGGAAGAAGGTTAACTGCATTGGTAAACAAAGTTGTATAAAGCCTTTTCTGGTGCCAGAGGGAGCTTCAGGATATCTGATAAATGTCCTCAAGTGAGTCACTTGAGTCAGCGTTGGTTGGGTCTGAAGACTACAAGTTTGAAATGAAAAAAAACTGGAGGTGTGGAGTTAGAGAGAAGTGAGCTGACAGACCTCTGTAGCCCGCTGCTCATCTCTGCTTGAGGCTAGCGGCTACATAGCATAGCATAACACACCTGGATCGCCAACCGAACTATCGACAATCAGACTTGCATTATGGGTAATGATTGATATCTCTGGTTTTGCTGCTTCGATTATGATGGAAGGAGAAGGAGCTGATTTTGGGTGCATCCCCTCAACCAGCGAAGGAGCCACTGCACACAGTGGTTCCATTAAAAATAGACTAGGTGTATATTCTTTGCCGAGCAGAGCATAGAGACGCTTCTGGGACCCTCAATCACAAGCATTGTCTAGAGTGCCTGCGATGAGCTCTGCCATGTTGCAGTCGGAAAACGGTGAAGCTGCGTCCGTCAAACTATCACCATAAATAGCACAGTTTTCCTTTCGGTTCATACCAGGCTCGAAATTGAACCCGCGACTGGTTATGTGCACAGCGTTTCCTTTGATGTTGCCCAGTAAGAGTTCTGAATCTCAACAAAAGACACTGATGTCTAAATAACATATTGACAGGAAAGAGGCAGTGAAGAAAACGGCGAAATCCAAGGAAGTGCGGGCGGGGCATCAAGGCCACTGTGGTGGCAGGGCATACGATTTACAGAATGGCATCAAGGCCAGACAGAGGGGCAATGATGGCCATGGCTGCCAAGGCTGCCATGGCCCGCCGGTGAAATTCCTGCCCTGTTACGGCCAATTTGGTTTGTTAGATTGACACTGTTTTGTAAAGTGGCTAAAATCTGAATAAGTTGCCCTGAACTGACTTGCAGCAGTAGCAAAGACCTGATACCTGAATGCTTATGTGGAAGTATGTATGAGCATCCAGTACAGTCATAACATGTGGTTTCTCCATGTATCTCAACTGACTCATAGCTGGCTTTGTGTGCATTCAATATGGTTCAGCTCATTGTAAAAAGCACACCTTATGTAGTCATGGCCACCTCTTTTAGTCAAGTCTTTTGCTTCTTTTATGTTATATTTAAGGCTCTTATGTCTGCATTGACATTGTAGCCACATTGTCATGTGACCCTGTTTCTTCTAAACATGCCATGATAATGATGTTAAAGTTTGACTTTAATAAAAATAACTTTCAAAAATTGTAGCAACTCACTCTTCTCCCATAGATCACCTCCCTTGCAAAACAGGCTTTTCTTGTCACACAAATGTTGCATTAGAGTCAAATAAAAGTTACAGGATTTTTTATATGACCGTTCAGACTGACTTAGCATTGTTACAAATCAGATTTATACCAGATTTAGGACTTTAGGAATTATGGAAGGTTGTCAGAAAAAAGCAGAGATTGCATTATAAATGCAAATACAAGAAATATTTTTAAAAGAATTTATGTACATGTCAGAATTTCAATTGTCTGAATGCGGGCCGTTCCTTTGGGATTTGGATGTAGTAGGTTGTGCTGTTTGAGGAGACGAGAACTGTTCCCGTCCAGACAGGGAGGTGTAATGTTCTCTCTTAGCAGCTGTTAATGTAACTGTGATCCCCACTGACCCACGGCACTCATGGGGAGTAGTAATCACACTTTAATTATACCTTCTTAATAACTTGAACACAATCCGTTTGACAAGACAGCTTCTCCCAGTAAATGGGCTATCTTTACTTTCTAATTTGGCACTGATCACCTGGTTAGCAAAAAAGTAAATTTAGTCTATTTCTCTGCATTTTTGTCTATTTCACACTTACAGCTTTTAAGCTAACTCATCGTCTCTTCTCTACATTTTGACTATCTTCCCTCTAAAAAATAAAGCTTGTAGGGCAGGCTCACTGTTACCCATCTTAGGTCAGACCTAACCCAAACCGATTGTGAAAAGTTCTCTACAATCATTTTTATTATTCCTAGAGAAAGGTATGCACCACAGAACTGGCTCTGCTGAGTGACTCTGGCTCACACAGTATGACATTCCATGTTAAAAGCAAACCAAACTGATATTGCCCTCAATACTGTCTTCATATTTTCTCCATATTTGGAAATGTTTACCTCCTCATGATGGTTGACAGAGGTTGGGAGAGGGGATGTGAGTCATTTCAGCTGCATAAGGCTTTCTAGGGGTGAGAGGAGCCTTCCAAGTGACTGCCATTTAGTGAAGCTAGCACTTTTCTGTGCTTCAATTATCTAAAGAGAAACTGTGAGTATCATTTAATGCTTAATTTTCAATTTAATATTTTCGTTTTGTTGTAGCATGTACATATGCAGTGAGAGAATGCTGTTTGTTTTGTCAAAATAGTATTATAATATGTCTTTTTTGCATTGTTCAAAAGTGTGTATATATAGGCTGCTTGTTGGTAACTATTTGTCACTTCTATTTGTCACTGCTTGATTGAAAGAGGTACTAAGGAGATCCCATTGCTATTTCCTTGCATTAGACACAATACAGAAACACAATGTTCCCGTGCATCAAGTGCACATGTATGGAAAAGGGACTTGATATCGACTGTTCACCAGCTCACTAGATATTTTAGGAAAGTGTTTTTTTTTAAAGTTCAACACTGCAGTGAGAACAGTTTTGACCACGAGACTGACCTTGTCTACAACTGTCTGTCAGTAATATGAGGGGGTCAGAGGCGAAGATGAGAGCGCACACATCTGTTGTATCTGGCCGAACTGAATAGATGTTGTAAGATAGAAACTGTTAAATAGCTGAGTTGTTATGTTTTTGTGTGTGTGTGTGTTGGGGGCAGCTCAGGTCATTGGAGAATCCTGGTTTTACAAACATCCACTCGAGCTGATATCTACACCTCAACAGGTCTGACCTTCCTCCTGGCTCTTACTTTCATACTTCAAACATTCAGTGGCAGGTGCCTGGCAGTAGTAGGGGAGAGAAGAGGTAAATGATTTTACTTAGCTTTAAGGGCTGCGGCTGCTGACTTCAGTGATGGTGTAGTGTGATAATCTCTTACTTTTATCTTAAAATTATGCCGGGACTGTATCAGCCTTAGAGCTAGTAATCCTGATTGCATGCCAGTGTCAATTGTTCTCTTTTCCCATAGTGTTTTATTGGATGCTGGATTCTGTATGCTCCACACAGTCATTACTGAATATATCAGTGTGCTGACTTGACTATGACTTGCCCCAAACTGCATCTGATTATTATAAAGTGAGCATGTCTGTAAAGGGGAGACTCGTGGGTACCGATAGAACCCATTTACATTCACATATCTGGAGGTCAGAGGTCAAGGGACCCCTTTGAAAATGGCCTTGCCACTTTTTCCTCGCTAAAATATAGTTTAAGTTTGGAGCGTTACTTAGCCTCCTTCCCAACAAACATGGTTGGTATCAATGGATTCTTTAGGTTTAGTCTAGTTTTATATGATACCAGTATCTTCACTCCAACCCTGAGCCCGCCACAACCTAAAAATCACAAGTTGCGTTTATGCGTTCAAGGTATTAATACCGTTAAAAGGAATTTGCATTAATGCATTATTGCGTTAACATTGACAGCCCTAATAAGAAATATAAGCCATTTATCTGTTAATGAAATGATACATAAAGCATATTTTCAGCCATGCTTGTCCCCTTTTTTCCTTAAAATTATCAGAGTTCTGACCAAAAACTAAACCTAAACCAAAACTTCAAGCTGCTTTGGTATTGTGCTATATATGTATTTCTTTATATGTGTTGCTTTTCTGGGAACACAGATCTCCAGTGCAGTCCACTAAAGCCAATACGCACTTCAGACATGCACCCATAGCATGTCTTTTTTAAACATGTTTATGCTTACTCTGCAATGGCTGATGGAGATGTTAAAATTATCGATGTCCAACTTATTTTGGACTGTTCTACATTGTAGACAGGCAGCCATTTGTAATTTTGAGTGAAATGTCTCAACTACTACTACTGGATGTGTTGCCATGAATTTGGTACAGATATTCATGTCCCCTTGAATTTTCAAAATGGTAAAATCCCTTCACTTCCCATCTAGCACCATCATCAGGTCAAAATTCCAGTGTGTCCACTACTTCGGTTTATGACCAGATACCTGCAGAACTAATGACATTCTCATCAGCTTCAGCTGTAGTTTTTGTATGGTGCTAATTAGCAAATATTAGCATGCTAACATGCTAAATAAGATGGTGAACATCTTGATTTTTGTGATTTGGACTGTATTTGCAATGAGGCTCATTTGCATAGAAAGGGGCCAATTTTGCGCCAAATGTCTGTATATTACCTAATTTGAATATGCACAAATAGCACAGGAGAGCCGAGACGCTATTTGCTTGGCAGCGCAGTTGCAATTCACCCTTTGAGGTATATAACTGTTCTCTACTTGTGGTATTGTTACACCATGTTTTATCATTTACCGTTATCCCACAATTGTTAAGCAAAATTGACATACAATATTCTCAATTTAAAGTATTGTGCCAGACAGCTGTGCACCAGGCAAAGCAAGATTATAGATGCTTTACTGGGAAGAGATTGAGGTGTTTTGTCAGAATTGATTGTTATAATAAAAAACTATGGGAAAACAATGTAGAGTGCTTTGATGGCCTAATTACGTTTCAATAGCCATCAAAGTTCATCATTCTGCAGCTGTTTTTTACACACCCTGTTTGACACTTTCTGTATTTAAAGGTAAGATTTGAGATTTACAATGATCCAACATAAATATTGAACTACCACTGCAATTCATTAGAATTATTGTAGTTCAATACCAGCTTTATTTATTACCACGGTATCAAAAATGTTGCAGTTTTTTAACAAATACACTATCAACAAGAGTGTGTTGAGATGGTTTATTGGCTCTACTGGTTTAAGAAGCAGTGACAGATGCTGATTGTTGGTTACATCAGTCTCTGGCGACATCTCAAACACTCTTAAACTTAATCTGGTCTCACTCTACTTTGCGTTCTTAATTTCAAGATGTTGGCATCCCCAGATTGGGAGAGATTGTATGTTTTCAAGACGTGCCTTCCAAATGAATCTCGTCAACAAATTAAGGCTTGATTAACAAGAGCAATTACACTGAGGATCCAACTGAGTTGAGGAGAATCAAGCTAAAGTGGAGGAGATTATCTTTCTTATTAAGGAGAATCACTTTAAGGGTTTGATTACTTTCTGTTTGTGGGTTCAACTCTTGATTACTCTTTAACTAATGATGCCTTCGAAACAGACGTTTTTTCGGAGAGTTTTAGAGTGCAGATTGAACTCTGTGATTGTATGTGCAGTGCAGCATCTGTTTTCTAGTGGCACCAACAATGATATAAGTGACATATTTAAGAATATGTAGAACTTTGGAATTATTGCTGGTTGATTGGAAATCGTCCATAGTTAATCGAGATTAATCACAGGCTTTTATCTGTTCAAAATGTACCTTAAAGGGAGATTTGTCAAGTATTTAATACTCTCATTAACATGGGAGTGGACACATATATACTGGCTTTATGCAAATGTGTGTATATATTTATTATTCAAAATCAATTAACAACACAAAGCAATGACAGATACTGTCCAGAAATCCTCACAGGTACTGCGTTTAGCATAAAATATGCCCAAATCATAACATGCCCAACAGGCAACAACAGCTGTCAGTGTGTCAGTGTGCTGACTTGACTATGACTTGCCCCAAACTGCATGTGATTATCATAAAGTGGGCATGTCTGTAAAGGGGAGACTCGTGGGTACACATAGAACCCATTTTCATCCACTTATCTTGAGGTCAAGGGAACCCTTTGAAAATGGCCATGCAGTTTTCCCTCACCAAAAGTTAGGAGCGTTATTTAGCCTCCTTCGCAACAAACTATATTTTAGTATGGCATTGGTTGGTACCAATAGATTTCTTAAGTTTTCTAGTTTCATATGATGCCATGATCTTCACTTTAGTTTTAAAACTGAGCCTGTGACAACTTGAACTGTGAATTATCAATTGCGTTAATGAGTTAAAAAAAATTGTGCCATTAAAACGAATTTGTGCTAACGTGTTTTTATCGTGTTAACTTTGTCAGCCCCTAAATTTATTCTAATACTGTCTAGTAGCATATGAGGCAAGAATGACAGCTTTAAATACTCTTTTATACTGTATGTCAGTATCTGCTTGGCAATTCTGAATTGGGGATTTGCTCCCAATCTAAATTGACGTTTTTTCTCTTTCCCAGTCGAGCTGGATGGTGTGAGCCAATAAACAACAATCTGAGATGCATTATTTTCCCATAGATTTCAGATTTCTTTGACTGGGTGCCTCATTTTAACGTTGATCTGGCTGCATGCTGGTGGCTATTATTGTCTTTGAACATAACTCATCACCTCAGTTGAAGGTCTTCGGCACTTTGAAGGAGGTCCACTTCTAAACTTTATTGTTCCCTTTCCCAATACAAAATAATCCCCACACCCATTGCATGATGTCATGACCATCCATCATGTCAACACCCTCCACCAGACACTTTTATGTCATGTCTGAAGAATTCAATTTTTATTTTATAAGGATAAATTATCTTTTACACAACACACCCTATTCCTTCATGAACATTGTTTTTCAGGAAAGATTTCACTCTTGTTGTAGAGCCCAGACGTGCCTTTGGAAAGGTCTTGTGTTGCTGCCAGTGAACTCTGTCCAATAGTTCCTGTTATTTCAGCTTTTTATCATTAATCCATTTGAAAACCCTATAAAAACAGAATGAGGTAAGCTTTGTTCAGCTGTTGATGCGTCAGACATTGCTGGATTTCTTTCTAAACCACTATGCTATTGCCAGCCATATTACATGTTAAACTTGTGTACATGACCTCATCGCTGATTACTAATTAGGAAAAGCTAAGTCAGAAATGGCTATTTCCAACATGACCGTAGTAGTCAGGAAGCTCCTAAACATAGAGACTTGGTCAGCTTATGTATTTGTATGAGGAGCAGACAAGTGGAAAGGAAAATGGTCTGCATCCAAAGTCGTGTTGATCGTCTGAAACTTTTGGGGCATTTTTTTTCTCCTTTAGTAGCCTATGTAATTGCATTGAATCAATTAACAAATAAATTAGGGCTGTCAAAGTTAATGCGATAATAACACATTAACGCAAATTTGTTTTAACGCCATTAATTAATTCAATGCATTAACGCAACTTGCGATTTTTAATTAACCTCTTAAAAATCTGACGGGCCGCCGATTTTTCGGAGGTTGTAGCGGACTCAGCTTTAAAGCTAGAGTGAAGATGCTGGCATCATATGGAAATATCAAACCTAAGGAATCTATTGGTACCAACTATGTCATACTAGCTTGTCGCAAATCTCCCTTTTAAGGTACATTTTGATCAGATAAAAAATGTGCGAGTAATCACGCTTCACTATGGACAATCATGCAATTAATTGTGATTAAATATTTTATTTGACAGCCCTGAAAATAAAGTTTTCTTTCTTGCATGTTCTTTCCTGTCTTTATCCCCTTACCGCTCTCCCAAAACTTCCATCTCCAGTCCTAATATTGTTGTCAGTAATACACTGGAATACACTAGTGATCATGTCTGTCCGGGTCCGGATGATTATTATAATTTTGTTATTGTTTATTTTTTCATATTTCTCCTGCAGATTACCATCTAATCGACATTGTTATATTTATTACATGCATATAAAGTAATTAAACGGACCACTTCGCTATTCACTAGCTTGTTGCCAATTCTTCTGCCTTTTCCCTCACCAAGGGCTTTCTTGGGGTGAGGCTTTACCGGCTTTCGCCTGGCTCTGTGTCACTGCAGCGCAGGCAATGCATGCCGATGAACGGCGCACCTTTGCCTGGGCCCCTTGCTCACTATTTATCGGCGGGTGAGCTCTGGGCACTGGCGGCACAGTGCCCAGAGCTCACCCAGAGCGGGTGCCATCCGTCTGCATGCGTTGCCTGCGCTGTGATGGTACAGAGCCGGTTGAGAATTGGCAGAGTTTCACTTTGGCGGCACTATGTGACCAGGCATTATCAATCCACTTGACGAGGGCGGTATCAACCACAGGTGCTTTCCCCATGCACATTAGTTTTCTGTAGACTACACAAGGTAGCCTGAGGAACACCAAGTTTGCTGCTGCATCTCGTTGGCTCATGGCAGTTTCTCATAAGCTTTGAGGAGACTCGGTTTTTCATTGAGAGAAAATTACTTTCTTCTTCCCGTCATGATGTCAATGTGCACGCAGCATTAGCCTTGGTTAGCCAGCTGGAAAGCAGACGGGTTACCGGGGGGGGGGGGGGGGGGGGGTTTTTAGGGAGTAAAGTTATTAATCGGACTACTTGATTAAACAAACAATTTAAACAGCATTTGTATAGGAATAAGGGCTGTCATTTGATGAGAATAATTAATTATGATTAGTTGCAAATTAATCACATTTTTTATCTGTTCAAAATGTACCATAAAGGGAGATTTGTCAAGTATTGAACACTCTTATCATTAGGTAATCATAATGATACGATACGATTGCCATGGCTCCGATGCGATTCAACGACGATATTTGGCTCATCTAGAGTGATACGATACGATACGATACGATTCAATGACTTGAAATCGATACAGTAACTTTTTTGCCAAAAATTCAGTTCGGTTTGACTGTGAAATAAATATCTGATACTGGTCAGAGCTTAATTCTTATTCCTCAAAGTTTTTCTTGTGAGGGAATCAGGGATAAATTAATTATGGATATAAACAAGTAAACAATGATTAATGTCAAATAAATACACCTTTTATTTGAAAATAATAAAAAGTGCAACTGCAGGACCTGCTGCTTCAGTTCTCAAGATACAAGGCAGTGCAATATTTAACACAAAATATAATAATCCAACTTCTCTTCAAGTTAAATGATGTGTCCTCATTTTCAATAAAAACAGTTGATCAATAATACAGAGATCAACCACTGATAGTGATCAAACAGCTGATATTGATCAAACAGCTGATAGTGATCAAACAGCTGATAGTGATCAACAGCTGATAGTGATCAAACAGCTGATAGCTGATAGCGATCAAACAGCTGATAGTGATCAACAGCTGATAGTGATCAAACAGCTGATAGTGATCAAACAGCTGATAGTGATCAAACAGCTGATAGCGATCAAACAGCTGATAGCAATCAAACAGCTGATAGCGATCAAACAGCTTGGGACAGAATCATTCCTTTACAAACGCTGTTTAAATAATTTGTCAGGGCACGAGGGAAGCACCTGTGGGTGAATCTATCCTCGTCAAGTGGATTGATAGCGCCAGAAACTCTGCCAACTGACTCCTCTGCACCGCAGCGCCGGCAGCTCATACAGACCGGTGCCCGTCTCCCTCTACGCCGTTACTGGGTGAGAGAGCGAGGAGTCCAGTGCGCTGTTCGTCTGCGTGCACGCCATGGATGCGTGCTCGCTAAAACTAGAACTTATTTGCTTTCCGTTGGAATGATGATAAAGTTCCAGAGTATTTGTTTGCGTTGAGTGTTGGCACTCCCAACGGCCATCATTTTGGTTGTTGAACATTTCTATGTACTGTTCATCAACACACCCCAGTAAACAACCGTAATCTTTAACATTGACATAAAAACAGTGGAGTGATTGTGTGCCAAAAGTGCCATTCTCTCTGTGCCCCTATCATTTAGGATCAGATACAGTACTAACTGATTAATCTCAGATAAGGCAGAAGCTCGAGGCTAATGAGACACTTCACACGATGTGACTGATACACTCACTTTGCATGCAGTGACAGATGCCAGTCTCTAAGGACGGTCAAATTACCGACGCATGTTGTTGGCAAAACACAGCGCCATTACTGATGTGCCAAAACATCTGACTGCAAACCACATAAAGCACACCACATAAATCAGTTTAGAATTACGAAAGAAAGAATGATGTCAGTGGAAATGGTTAGTGTTACAATTTAAAACATTGTTTTACTTTTGAATGTCAACATCAAGTATTGAAACCAATCAATGAACATGTATTTATGATGTAAAGGTCACTAAATATTGTCAACATTGTCAATTACTGGAAATTTCAAAGAAACTTCTTCAATTGAATTTAAACTAAATCTACTTATGTGTCTTTTTGGTTGTCTTTGGCTGGTAAATATTAGACTCAATTCTACTTTTTTTTTTTTCCAACTTAAAATACTCTTGAAAGTAGCCTTTAGTGTTTTAGAGTCTCCATGATGCATAACAAGTGTTCACAAAGCACAGAAAAGTATGACTGGAATATCGGCTACTACCAGAGAGGTGTTGGGGGTTAAAAATAAAAGCTGTGCTATTTGCCTTTTGGAGTAATTCTTAATACTTAAAGGGATAGTTCGGGTGTTTTAAAGTGGGGTTGAATGAGATACTTATCCATAGTAGGTGTATTACTTACAGTAGATGACGGTCGGCATGCCCCCAGCTTGGAGAAACAGACAAGAGCACCGACACCGGAGCAAAGCAATACAGTGCTGTGGACAGAGACGACAGAAAAACGTATTTTAACCACCCTGAAGTAAGGCTCATCTAAAAACATTTATATCCTTTTATTTGTGCGCTATATTTATAATATTTCCACAGCTTTATCTTGCTGTCAGACAGCCCTTTCCTTCTCCTTTTCCACAGGGAACTGAACTGAAAGTGAAGCTTATCTATGCTCTCTCCAAAGCCAGCAGGCTCAGATGACAAAAAACGTATAGCTATGTTTCACTTTCAGTTTAGTTCGGCATTGGAAAATATTATAAATATTAGGACTGGGACGATTCACCTATCTCCCAATTCGATACTATCACGATACTTGGGTTCCGATTTGATATGTATTGCGGTTCTACAAAAATTGTGATTTATTGCGATTTTTGTTAACTTTTTTAACTCTAGATCATGACTAAAAGTTAAATCATATTCATTAAGTCATCCTCAAGTCAGTCATTGTCAGGAATTATTTATAATTTTTTTTCCAGCAACCCAAAAATCAAAGAATAAAGATGTTCCCTCACAAATTAGTGGTATTTTCTTTTTAATTTATAATGGACATGTAATGTTTGATACTTCTGGTGAATATAATCCATCAATCTTATTTCCATAGATGTATTTTGTATGTACAGTTCCCTTTGTTAACACCTTATTTTGAAAACCGGATGTAGTCCCACGTGTCTACTTCCTCTAACTTCTCCAAGGTGGTCTCTAGCTCTCCCGTCAGCTCCGTTCTCTTTATCCATCCATGGTCAGCACCATCGGGGCCGTTTCAATGCAGAGAACAGAAATGTCAGTATCTGGGTGCTCTACAGTTGTAACGTCGGCCCAGTTGACCACGGAGACCACGGTGTGGCGGCTGGCTTGACCGCACATTACCACAATACGATAACGTTTCCTGTCCATGACAGAGTTAGCATGCAGCTTGAGCCGGATACGGATCAGATATGACATCATGTTACTCAGACTACAACAATAAAAGCGCTAACTTCCTTCTACCTCAGCATAGACTCAAATGAAGCAAATATATCGATTCTGGCAGTAAAAAAATCCATTTAAAATCGTAAAAAAAAATGTAAATTTGATTTCTTTCCCACCCCTACTAAATCCTATATAGCGTACACTTAAACGGATATAGATATTTTTAGATGAGCCTTTCTTTTAGGTGGCTAAAATAAGTTTTTCTGCTGGCCCCGTCCACCCGGTACCGGTGCTGCTGTCTGTTTCTCCAAGCTGGGAACGTGCTAACCGTCATCTACTGTTAGTAATACCCCCTACTATGGATAAGTACCTCATACAACCCCACTTCAAAACTCCTAAACTATCCCTTTAAGTTGGCAGCGCTTTCTCTTGATCTTGATAAAGAAAAGAGAAGGGATGCTCCTGACAGATAAAACCTGTTGCAGTGGTTGATAAAACCAAATTGATAAAAACAAAATGTTTCGAGGTAGCAGTTTGGGAGAAGCTGATAATGATGGATTTTAGAGCTTTCTGCTAGCGTTTGAGATGTTGACAGTCCTTAATTGACTCGGAAGAGTTCTGATTTTGTGCTACATCGGGCACGACACCTTTTGTTCTGCCACAATCTTATTGTGTCATTATAGTTGTGAGTCGCTGGTGTCAGCAGCAGTAATTTTACCCTATCACTCTTTGAAAGAGCCATGTTAACAGAGCTGCATTTATCAGTCTACTGGCACACTGTCTGTACATTGTGCAGATTTCATGTGGCTCATTGGCAGGATTAATTGCTAACGAGTCCCCTGTGGTCCAGGAATGCAATAACCTACTGACCCAAATCATCCTCTTGGCTCAAAGTCACTGTCTATGTTCTGGCACTGTTACACCTGGGACTAAGACTTCACTTAACCTCACACTCACCCCTCCATGCATCCTAACATCAGGGCAGTCAGGGATTTTAGATTAATTGATAAAAAAAATAATCGTTAGATTAATCAATACAAAAAATTCCTTAGGTGCAGGCCCATGTGAATGTAATGTTCAGGAATTTTACCTTCTGATTTGGAGTTTATACGTGTTAATGTGGTATCCTCTTTTCTGGAATAGGTGGACTTTGAATTTCGACCATATCTGTTGAAAATTAGGTTTTCCTTACCTGAGCTATTCATTTAAAGTAAGGAAAGCTCTGTCAACTAGAAAGTAGAGCTGCAACTAATGATTATTTTCATTGTCAATTTAATCCTTTGATTATTTTCTCGATAAGTTGTTTGGTCTATAAAATGTCAGAAAATCGTGAAAAATGGTGATCAGTGTCTCCCAAAGCCAATAAGGACATCCTCTGTCTTTTTTGCTCAGAACTCAAAGATATTCAGTATACTGTTATGGAGAAGTAAAGAAACCAGAAAATATTTACATTTAAGAAGCTGTAATTCTTAAAAAAATACTCAAACAGATTAATCAAATATCAAAATAGTTGACGAGAGATTTGAGCCTCTGAGGTATTAATACTAAGTCAAAACCTGTAATGTGTGGGCTTCCATAACTGAAAGACAAAAGAGAGGTTAAACCATATGTAATTCATGCTTCCTTGTCAAAACCTGGTGCCTACATTACCCAGAATTCAATACGAACGCTGACGGTTCAGTCAGAGATTTGGGTGTGTTATGCTAGTAGCACCTAATGTAGCCTTGAAACGTTCGCCTGCAATACTTCACACAGCTCCACACGGTTCTCTCTGGAGACACAACATGCTTTTACAACTGGTTTCTCATATGCAGTAATACTCTCTAAGACCTGTCAACCCTGTCTCCTACAAAATTACATTCCCAAACAACTAAACTGCATTCTCATTTACGTTTCGAAGGCAACTTATTTTCTCCTCGATTACTGTCGCAGTTTTAAACCATTTTAAACACGTGGTTAACGTTGTAAATTGAAACAAAACAAACTACGCAACAAAACTCCTTGGTTAGGTTTAGGCAACAAAACTCCTTGGTTAGGTTTAGTAAAAAAACATCATGGTTTGGCTTAAAATGACTACAACATTGAAACAAAACTAAACAAAAATGAAATAAAATTACTTAGTTTTAGGTTTAGGCAAAATAAATAAGTGAACATTAACTTTTTGTTTCACATGGGACATGAACAGCAGCCTCCTGAGGAAAAGTCCTGTGTTTGTTTGACCCATCCACCACCCTTCGCCCGCTCGTAGTGGACTTTATCGCTTGTTATACTCTTTATTATACCACTTAACTTTCATTAACTGTGGTCTGCGCGTCGCTCGTTGTGCTACGTCACTTGCTGCGGCCTTCCGCTGACTTTTACAAACATATTTGTGATACGTCCAAGACAAACGTAATCCGCGACAAAATATTTTTCCCTGCAAATGTAATTGAAGATGCAGTTTAGTTGTATGGAAACATGATTTTTAGGAGAAAGGGCTGGACCTGTAAACCCACTTTGACGTGTAAAATTGACCCTTTAACCAAGTGTTTTAGTTGCCTAAGTCTAACCACACCTTAACAGTAGTGCATT